>PVJX010002338.1:37508-131707 GCA_004027295.1 Dolichotis patagonum
TTGGTACTGGGGAGTGAACTCACGACCTCACACTTGCCAGGCAGGTGCTTAAGCCACTGAGCTAAATCCCCGGCCCTTTTTTCTGTAATTTATATTTTGCTCTAAATTGTTCTCCCAGTCATTGCAATCAATCTTATCTGTACTTCACTTAGCTTAGGTATCTATTAGGTAATGATTCTTAATCTTACTTGAATCATGGACTCGAGAATCTGCTTTAGAAAAATCCTCAGATCCACAGATTTTCATACACATTTTCAAGAGACTCATTGACTATCAGTAAAGTTGTTCCTGAGTGTGGAAAACCAGTTACACTCTGCCGATCAAGGAAGAGGCGGAGCCGGCGCTGCCTGCCTGACAGTTTCCCGTGTGTGCTCTGCAGCACTCTAACACATGTGCAGTGTTTTGCTGTGGTGTTGCTACTGTGCACACTTCCTCTTTAACTGGCTCTAGTTTGGCCTTTAGGAACTATATGTGGGAGTTGAGAGAGGTTTTAATGAGCAACTTGTCATCACTGGTGGCATTTATTATAACCTTCAGACTCCACATGCATTTGCTTTATTTCTAAATAACACTTTACTTAGGCTTGGCATGGCAGCACCTGTCTATAATCCCAACTCCTAAGGAGGCTGAGACAAGAGGATTGCAATTTCCAGGCCAGCCTGGACGATTTACAGAGACTTTGTTTCAAAATAAAAAAGGGCTGGGGTTGTAGCTCAGAGCTCCCTGGCTTCAGTCCCCAGTACCACAATAAATTAATTAAAAATTAAAATTGACTTGGATGATTCTGTAGTAATTTAAGTTTTAAAAAGCAACAACAAATCATTTGATTTTTATCACAAAAGAAGTTGCTATACAAAGAATAATTTTTTGAAGTGGTTTATGAAGAGTCACATTTAAAATTGCTTGGCTACTACTGGAGGCTTTGTTTTCTAGTCCACTAGAGTGCTTATAGGCAGTTAACACAGTTACGTTACGGAGCGCATGTTATGCACAGTGTGCTCGCACTCGCTGGAGTTGTAACACGGCATTAAATGCAAAGCGATGTTGTTATTACTTCTTTTTGAGTACACAGATACATCCCAAAGTATGAACAGCTGTGTCTGCACTTTGGGTCTGTAAAGATGAAAAATGTCATCTCAGTCCTTTCTGCCTGCTAAGCTCACATTGTCAACTGTGTATCAGTTTACATTTTAAAGCAGCATTCTCACCCCTGTACAGCTAAATAGTTCTCCCAGTCATTATAACCATTAATCTTCAGATATGCTTCTTAAATTGCCTTTTAGAAGTCATTTTTATTCTTAAAAAAAATTCTCTGCCAGAAGAATTCCAGAGTCATATGTTCAGACTATTTTAAATGGTTTTCCACCCATTTCTCCTGCTTTTGTGTCATGGGTGCCACTGCCGTACCTTCCTGGAGACTTCGCAGTGATGGTGGTGCAGCAATACCTACTAAGCACGGTAGAGGGAAATCTTAGGCAGCCGATACTGGCCTCGTGTCACTGACGACAGAGTGCAACTGGGACATGTCACTTGAAAAGGAAAATAGGAGGAAGGGCCACATTCAAAACACTGATCCAGGATTTGGGGAGGATTTTTTGTGTTGTTTCTTAGAAAGTGTTATCCATGTTACTTAGAATTTTAGGGAAAGATTAACTGTTATAATAAAATGACACCTCTGTGTCCCCTAGGTACACTCATTCGATGGCACCAAGGAAGCAGCAGCTGCTTTGACTGACTTGGATCTTTATATAGGGTTTAATGGTTGGTAGGTCATTAGGTTCCTTTTTGTTTTTGTTAACTTTTATAGTAAACATGTTTGTTATTTTACAGTGAACTGTTGATAAAGGTTTATTAAAGTGTTTTGTATTGATCTTTGCTTGAGAAACTGAGTAATTACGTAAGAAATTAAAAGCTTACGGGTTAAAGCTTGATAGTTATAGGGCCCTACCTTCTATTTTTTTTCCTTTTTTTAAATTTTAAAGATAATAAAATACAACAAAACAATACAGACCAAAGCCAATCAAGACAATGCAGTGCAGCTGGTTCAGAACTTCAGAGCAGGATACTGGGATAACAGTACTAGGTACCCTAGTATATCTTGTTATCTTCACAGTAGTTGTCCATTCAATCAGGTATAGCAAAATCAAACGAAAAACAGAACACTGTAAAACCAATCAAAACAATATTGAATAGAGCAAAAACAATCAGAACAAAGCAAAACAGTGAAAACAATGTTGGCCTTCAAAGACAAGACAGAAGGAAATCCCCCGTATTTGCTACACTGCATATACTGTCATCCTCCCAAGAGAAGCTCAGACCTCTGGCCCCAGGTCAGCATAATCAACCCAACAATACAAGCATTTAGTTGCTTCATGTACCTTAGTTACTAACTCCTGCTGACCTCTAAACCATCCAGTTGCTAAGGCAGAAGGAGACAGGACATTCAATTCTCAGCCAGCGCGCTGGTAGGCTCACAGGAGACGCTGACTTATTCTCTCCCTGGCACACCCACCCTACCTTCTGTTTTAATAATGGAAACAGTTTATGTTGAAATCCACAACTCACATTCTCCAGCAACCCAACTGATTCTCAGGTCATTATATGCCTTTGAAACAGGTTCAGAGCTCTGTATATATAGTCCTACACACATATGGTGTGTATTCTGTGACCAAAAAACTGAGGCTGAAAGCGGAAATAGGTGTGAAGTGTGAGAATCTGTCCTCTGGCTCTGTGACTGCACTTGCTTGGTGACTGCACTGTGCCACCACACTAAAACCTCACTTGGTGCAGTCACTAGCATGCCTTGGGCCACGGGCTTGCTTTTTGTCAAATATGAGAGCTTCCACCAGCGTCCTTAACAGGACATCAAAGTGGTATAAAACTTGCTTTCTTAGTAACTTTCCAAGGTGCTGGCACAGAATACCTGACACCTAGAGCTTAAAGGAAGAGAGGCTTACTGGGGCTCAAGGGTTTTTTTCCTTTTTTTTCTTTTCTTTTTCCTCTCTCCCTTCCCCTCTACCCTTCTGTAACAAGAAAGCTAAAACACTCTACCCCCCCCCCCGTGTGGGTGTGTGTGTGTGTGTGTGTGTGTGTACGTGAAAAAGAAATGCTGGGAATTATATCCAGGGACTCTTACCCTGACTGCCTTCTCCCCAGTCTGCGCTTTTTTTGAGACAAAAATTGCTAAACTTTTGAAGTCTTCCTGTTTCAGCTTCAGAGTAGCTGGCATTATAGGCAGACACCATCATGGCCTCCTACTTCTGTATTTTTTTTTTGGCTTTCTTCTAAAATTGAAGCTCACTCATAGTTTGCCCTGCTCTGTAAAATGCTTTTATGTTTTCCCCATGAGGAAACCAGTCTAGATAGTTTCATTAATTCTAGACCCTTCTTTCTGTTTCCATTTGGACTAGTATCTCTTCTTGATAAAACTTGTTTTAGAGCCTATTGTCTCTGTGTTTGTTCTGATGGGAGAAATTTTTTGTAGGAAGCAAAATTTTTCAAATTTTTTTATGTTTGAAAAATTTTAAATTCTCTTCCTCCTCCTAAAAGTTTGCTTGGATGGTTAATGAAGGGAACAAGCACCTACTTTTGGCTGACAGTTCTGATCATAAAATTCTAAATGAGAAGTCGTTTTCACTGAGAATTGACACCTTCCCATCAAGTCAGCTCTGATTGCCAGTGCTTACTCTGTGACTGGCTTTCTCTTGGAAAGGCTGTAGCTAGGTTTGTGATACTATGAAACTTCACAGATGGGTTTTCATGGTTATCTTCATTGTGATGCTTGTTTGCTGCCCGCTTCCAGCCAGAGGCTCATCTTTGTCAGTCCTGGAGAATTTTCTTGATTTTTTTTTTTTTTTGACATCTAGATTGACAACTTCTTTTATAATAAAATTTACATCTTATTTTCTCCTCCAAAAAAGTGCTTTATTTATCAACTTTATTGTTTACTTGGCATTCATTTTGAATCTCTGAAAGCTCTTATTTTTTAATATTAATCTTGATAGATGCAGTTTTTCTCATCTCTCGAAAGACAGGAATTACAGTATTTGCTTTGTTGCTCTCTTTCCTCTTAAGGTTTCTGTCATGATGAAGGCTTTCTTTAAATGTCTTTCACTGCCTATTTAAAAAACAACCACTGTTAGGAAGCTGGTTAGAGTCCATCAACTGGCAGGCTCAGAGATGGTCAAGATGGTCAATTGACTTTTCTACTGGGGATTCCCGAATAGCATTTTGTACCCATCTTTTCTGGACCCAGTTTCTTTAGAAAGGGATCCTTTGGTCCCAGCTGGAAAAGTGAGGTGGGGATTTATAACTGTATGGACAGTGTGGTGAAGCAGAGTAGGGTCAGAAAAGACCGTTCAGACAGCAGTCTTCATTTGTGGGGCCACGCTACACCCCTACTCTGATACATGCTGATTGTTTTCCACCAAGTCTCTCTGATTTAGATTCAAGTCTGTCTCCCTCCCCCTCTCCTTCCCTCCCTCCAGGTTTCTTCTAGGTACCTAGTTAGAAATTTCTTGGGTGCACTGGCTTGTTTTTGTTCTCTTTGCAGGCACAGTGCATTTAAGTCACTTAAACACATGACATTTACCACTTCTCTGTCAGCTTTCCACCTCACATGTCATGATTCAGGGTAACAGATGGCTACTAGTTTCAGCAAAAAAATCCTGTTTTTTCTCGATATTTTGCGTGAGGTGGTTTTCAAGAGACAGTAAGATTAGTAGTTGCTAGACGTGGAGAGGGAAAGATGAACAGGCAGAGTACAGGGGATTTTTCAGATGCTGAAACTGCTCTGTGTGACACTGTACTGGTGAATATGTCATTTATCCAAACCCAAAGAATGCTTCACCAATGAACCCTAGTGCACTACAGGCTTTGGGTCATGATAATGTAGGCTGACTGTAGGACATTTTGAGAGTGATAGGCTGTGCCTATGTGGGCATGAAGTATATGTAAAATCGCTATCATCGGCTTCCTTGGCTATGAACCTCCTAAAAACTGCTCCAAAAACTTTTAACTGTAATTACAGATCATACACACACACACACACACACACACACACACACACACACACAGTACACACACGTCACATTATATAGTCAACATTCCAAACCTGACTCACAAGTAAGCATTTACTCGTGGGGCTTGGACATCTGGGGTGAAAGACAGAAGGCCAAGCTCTCTGCTACAGGCTGTGTTTTCATTCTGGGGCCTCAGCCTGAAGAGGCAGCAACTACCCAATGTGGCACACAGACCACAGAAAAGGACCTGGCCTATGGCCCTATCATCCCATCCCATCAGCCCAAAGCAAGCCTGAAGGCGAAGGCTAGATTCAGGGGGGCAGAGTTCCTCCATCCTCCTAGGAAACCTGGCGGGGTACAGACAGAATTAGAGAGCAGCAAAGAACTGGAGGCAGGGATCCTGGGTCAGAGGCCGAAAATGAAAAGTTACGGAAATGAAAATTAACAGCATCTAAGTTATGCAACTCAGTTCATTTTTAAGTTAAATTTTACTTCAACTGATACAAAAAGGAACTGGAGCATCAACTGATTAGCATGAAAAATTACATCCTCTAAAGGCAGAACTGGTTGGAATTAGTCTGGAATCTGTGAAGATTAAGAAGGTATAAATGCTTTTTTAAAGTACACTGATAAAACTTGTTATGGTGAGGTTTTTTTTGTAACTTGTTTTAAACAAATGTGGTATAAAAGTTATTTACTGAATGCTTTTAAAAACAAATGTACACTTTTTTTAAAGCTCACTGAAAACTGAAGCTAATTTGGAAGTTTTGAAGTCAATACCTAGTGAAAAGTTAATGATTGAGACTGGTAAGTTTAAGTGTTGATAACTGCAGTTTCGTCTTAAACCAGTACCACCTCCCCCAAAAGGAAGCTGACATCAGATTTACTGTTAAATAAATATTTTAAAATAGAGAATGTTCAACTTCATCAATTAGACTTTTCCAAGACTTTTTTTGGGGTGGGGGGTTGTTGTTGAAGTATTTATGCAAGAGATTTTTGTTTCCAATTTTAGAAGTTTGCCTAAGTCTAGAAACTTAAAAAAAAAATCAGACTCTGTAATAACTAAGGTCTTATACTTAATTAAGGAGTTTTGACCAAGTATTACACTTCAGGGCTTCAAGATCTCATCATCTTTTTTACATGATGTCTTCTTTATAATGGTTTAATTCTGTAGCATTTTGTAAAACTGCAAAAATCAATTGTTTTTGAACAAGAGTGTTAGAATCTCTTCCCTTTTAAAACAAGGTGAAAGTAGAAACTTTTACCTCTAGATCCTGTTAACTAAGGACTTTTATATATAAGGACCTTTAGTAAAGCCTAGACTGACATACTGTGGAGATAGCAACTTTATTTCCTTGGGCAAACATGAAGTTGAAATAGATAGTACAATGTTTATAAAATGTGTAAGCTGTTGTGATTTAAGAGATACTGTTTCATATGCAGTAGAGATAATACAGAAATTTATGTTAAATATTATCATGTTCCAATTGTGTTTTTTTTTTTAAAGCATACTATCTATCAACAATGTTAGCAGAAAAAGCTGTCTAAAGCATTTAAGATGCAACTGAGGATTTTATCTTGTGCTTTCCTTAGAAGTGTTCTATTACAGTACTAGAAAATTTAGAAAGTAAATTATGGCTTATAATTCACAGATTACTTATGTTCATAAATATTTAAAAACATAAGATTTCCCAACAGTTGAGATACTTCTTTTTTTGCTTAACTCCAGATGCACCTTGGTGTGGAGTTAAAAGTACACATGCTGGATCGAAATATATAAAAACTTCTTTTCCTACCAAGAAGAAATGGGAAAATGGGCATTGTTTAAAAGACAGAAATGAACCCTGCCATATAATGTAAGTGTTTCTCTTTCATGGTCTTCAGAATCACTGAAGGCAACCACTGCATGCCACTTACTAAAAAACGAACTCTAAGGGCAGAACTGAAGTTTTGTGAAATCCAAATCAAGTACAGGTCATTCTAACAAGTGTCTGTGGAAACTACACCCACTCATACATTATCATGAGCCAAAGTTCAAGTTCAGGTCAAAGACTGTTTTAATAAGCATCTGAAAGAATCTGCACATGAATTTCTCTACCTGGACTTCTAGCTTCACATCCTTCCAACCCAGTGATTTTGTTGCAGTAGGGAGAAAACTGATTCTGGGCTGGTTACCTGTCATTCTGCAAGAGGGAAAAGATAACCACATTATAATCACTTTACCTGATCTAAGTTTATTCTCGTGTACCTTCTCTCTGTTGTTTGGAACCAGGTAGCTTTAACAGACCTTTTGTCAATGTGTCTATAGTTTCAGTGATTTCACAACCTGAATAAATCTAGGAAATAACACATTTCTTTAAGCCTAGGAACAAAATGACATGTGACAGGGTTTCCTTTTCTCCACCCTCGCTCCCCCCAAAAAAGGCAGAACTGTGTAATACATCCATAAAAATTAAATATGGGATTGTTACCTTTAAACTGCCAATTTTTCAAAATGCACCTTTTTTAAAAAGTAATTTTTAACAAATAATCAGTATTGGACAAGTTAGGTCTAAAATTCAGCAGGCGGAAAAATGGAGACTTACCCTGTAAAAGTTACTTGAGAGGTTATTTTTGACTCTGGCAGACTTTTTAAAATTGAGTACTTTTAAGGTCTATAGATTTAGGAATGTATTTGAGAAATACACTTGAAATCACTTGTCACAAATTTAGTTAGAAGGCAATATTTGTAATTAGTTTTTAGAGATTTAAGAGGACTTTAGAAATGACTGGTATATTGCTAGATGCCAGCCTAGAGGGAGTGGTTGCTAATAGTGTATCCACATCAGTTTTCTATACTCTTGCTCCTAAGTAAAATTATGCCCATTTACTTCACTTATACTAATTACTAACTGGCAAGTTAATTCCTACCTACAGCCTCCATTCTGTTAAGTCTATACTGTCATTACTAAGTGGAGGCCTTACCTCTTTTAGATTAGAAATTCCTTGAGCCCTTTTGGAGCTCCTGCCACACATCAGGAAAAGTGCACATTACTAAAGCCAGTCCCTGTGTGCATCCACCCACCACAGGGGCAGGTTCCCTGTGCCAGGCACCTTGGGGGAGGCACTCAGAGTGGGACACTGGCCCCCTGCACTCTTGAAGCAAACAAGCAGGAAACATACCTGGTCTGAAATGGTGAAGATGTTAGAATCTGTGTCCAGGAACACAGACATGGCAAGTGTCTGCCTAGAGGATTAAGCACTTTAATTCAGGTGACATTTCAGCTGTTTACTAAGGCAGACTGGGAATCAGGCCAAAGACCTTAAGCAAAGGCCTAGTGCAAAAGGCCTGCTGACTCAGGAAAACAGTGAGGTTAGTGTTGCTAAGTAGGATGCGCCCGGGTAAGTGGAAGAGGAGAAGTCTAGGAAGGCAAAGTGAGGCCAGCCTTACTAGTTTAGATTTCATCAGGACCCAAAGGATTTCAAGTAGGGACAGGCAAAACCAAAACAAAAACCCCACCCCACTCTTAACAGGTTGACCGAAGGGACTAGAAAGGACGTGGGTGGCAGGAATCATATGGCAATGATATCCCACCTATAAATACTACTGCTAGGAGACACTACTGATAATCATTTTAGGCAAAAGAAACGGAAGGACTCCTATTGTCCGGGAACACCCCCACCCTCCCCTTCCCACACAACTTGCTGTCATTGCACTTACTTATTAATAAACCATTTCTTGTCTAAATAACCAGTTCCTTAAGCACTGGCTTTCAAACTTTGGGTGCTATTCCTCAGTATGATCATTACATAACTACAAATGAAACTAAAACCAAACCAAAAGTGGAAAGGTACTTACCTTTATTAAGTACAGTGTACATTTCCTTTTAATCTTAAGTGCTCCTCATGATCCACTAAAGATGTTATGACCAACTGTCTTAAGGGACTCATTTCTACTGGCTTAATGACATGGTGTGGTACAATACAGAAAGCTGGTTTAGTCTAATATACTTGAGCCTGATTCTTGGCTCTATATGCAAGTCAGCTCCAGGACTTTATGTATTGCTGAGAGTGAAGTTTTTCTATTAATACTTGCTGAAAACTTTATTAAACTTACTGTGCTAAAAGTGCTAGTAATACAAGATATTCTTTTACATGGGAAAGATGATTATATGCCTTTAAAACAATACATATTTGTAAATTTAACTATCTTTTGTTTTGTTTTGTTTTAGTCAAATACTGGAGATAATGTCAGCAGTAAGAGATGAGGATCCACTGGAATTAGCCAATACGCTATATAACAATACAATTAAAATATTTTTTCCTGATATTTAATTGGCATATTCTATCATGAATGAAAAATTTCTGGCAAAATTTACTGTAAATTTCAATAAAGAAAATTATCTGAAAGCTGTCTATAAAGAATCACTACACATCATCACCTCCTTCATTTTTATCCATGAAATCAGAATTTTTCATATCACTCAATGCAGCAGTTTGTTTTTAAAACGAAGAAAATCTAGGTGCTTGCATTGTGTCTTCTCATCAAAAGACTGAAAGGACACTTTTCAGCACATTCTACTGTATATCACAGCTTAGTTGCTAAAGGCCTACCTCTGAACTAGGTCAGTATAATTGAAGACTTGAACCTAGCAACTCAAATTTCAGAAACATCAGATGTGTGGGATATGGTGGTGCATGCACTTGGGAGGCTGAGGTAGGAGAAGCACTGCAAGTTCTGGCCAGCCTGAACTGCACAGTGAAGCCATCTAAACCCCCCCCCCCCAAATTAGGGCGTAGTAGTGCATGCCTGTAATCTTAGCATTCGGATGCTGAGGCAAGAGGACTGCTGTTGAGTTCAAGGCCAGCCTGAGCTACAAAATTCGTTCAAAGCCTAGCTGAACTACATTGCAAGACCCTGCCTTTAAAAACAACAAAAAACCATTCTGTTACTTTTGGCAGAATAATTTTTTCCTTAGTTTTACAATATTACTCCTTTGGTCACATTACTGTAATCAATTTATTTCCTTAACTATAATGTGATTTTTCTGGTTGGCACTCACATTTTTCCAATTTGAAAATCCACTTTTTTTTTTCCTGTGTGGGGACTCAAACTCATACCTCCCACTTGCCAGGCAGGCGCTGTGTGGCTGAAAACACATTTTAAAAAACACTAGGGGCCCAGGGATATAGCTCAGTGGCACAGTGCCTGCCTGGGAAGTGCAAGGTCCTGAGTTCCATTACTGGTACCAAAAAAAATAAACAAACACTAGCCTGCAGAGTTACAAATATTACATAATTCCATTGAGAATCTTAGGCACAGTTGACGCACCATATGACTAATGTATCTATTAAAAAGCTGTTTGTTCAAATTTTGTCATAAAAACGTGAAAACATTTTATTCTATGTACAACAATGTACACAAATTTAAATAGGTCACCAAAGAGACCAGAAGTAATTAAAGAGGTATATTTACAGTAGCACATCACAGTAAACGGAAAACCATTCACAGATTCAACATTGATACTGTTTTTTGTGCTTGGTTACACACTGAAGTGTATTATTCCATTTTGGATGAACTCAATTTTAAACAAATACCCTCAGTGATTAGTAAATATTTTAATCAGTGTCATCATTAAATTCTTCAGCTGCTGCACCTGTGTGCTGAATCCCTCCATTTCTTTCTCTTTGCACATCATCGTCACAATCTGTACTGTCATTTTCATTCAGTTCCCTGTCAGATTCAGCAGCATCTTCTCTTACTTCCTGTGGATTTTCATTTTCATTAGGTGCAATAAATCCATTGTTGTTAGATATACTGGAGTCATCCTTGACATCATCTTCAATGTATACTTTTTGATGGCACATTGGACAAGTATCTTGAATGTATAGCCATTTCCGAAGACAGAGTGCATGGAAATAATGATTGCATGGTGTAATACGAGCAGATGTTGTAAACTCATGATAGCAGATTGCACATACATCATCTATTTCTTGCAAGCGGCTCCCTTTTATTTCAGGAAGTGAGTTGATTTTCTTAACAGCAGTTCTACGATTCATGAACGTCTTCCAGCCGTTTTTTGCTTGTAGGTAGATGTTAAAATATGCATGTAGACACATCATACAAGCCCGAATTTTACTTCCTGACTCAAACATCATAGTATAAGCCCCATTTCCAAACATTACTACTCCAAAGATAAATTCAATAATATTGCCGGTTGAACGAACATAGTAGACATAATCATCAAGCTTTTCCCAGAGGACATTATAGTAGCCATCAATCATGAATAATGTATAAACAGTGAGGGAAACTATTACTTTCAAGCAGAGTTCCACACAAAAGGCAGTAACTGCAAACAACCATGTATTTAGTGCATAGTGGTGCCAAAGAACATAGCTAAGTAAAACAGGAAGAATGAACAGGCAAGCAGAGACAAACAGCACAGGAAAATGTCTACGAAAAGACGAAACATGGGAGGCACTGAGAGACATTAATACAGGGTCTGTCATTCCATGGATGAAATGCAGGACTGCAGTTAACAAAAGGCACATGTTTCTACTTAGGCGAATGAGTCTCTCTTCTGGTCTTAGCCCACTTAAACCAGTCTGAAGAGCCAAAATAAAAAATAAAACAGGTGCTACAAAGCCAAGCCGCCTATCATCTTCTTCAGTTGATCCAATAAAGGCCAATATTCCAAGCCCCAAATAATGGGCTACTGAGGAAATTACAGCACTCATACCCAGTACAGTCAGTGTAGAATCACACCCACTAATTATAAGATTGCAAATGAGGTCCCAGAAATCATTCCAAGAAATAAGGAAGGACTCAGTTTCATTTGCCATCCTTAGAATGTACATTAACACTGTAGCCTGAGCTGTAATTCTTGTTAGCCAGAACACTCGAAGTATATCTGGAAAACGAATCCTCTTCCATGTGTCCTCCATCAGTAACTGTAATCCATAAATTCGATACATGTGCCTCACTAAAAGATAAACATATCGTGTGGAATAGTAAAACCACCTAAGTTTCACTGCCAAGACAAGCACTGTATTTAATATGAGAATCAAGGAAGAGGTAAAAACTAGTGTCTCTCTGATATGTAATGGTAGCTCTGTGATTAAGCCTATTACAGGAACCAAAAGATCCAAGACAATTAACTGGGAATAGATGGAATGAATCTGGAGTAGTGTGATGTATCCAATTCCAAACGATAGCTGTAGAACAATGAGTGCCATCCATAGTGAGGGCCCTTTTTGAGGAAGTAGCTCAATTCCAAAGGCCGAAGTGTTGTAGGCACCATAGAAGTCAATGTGCAAAGCAGCGTAATAGTTCACCAACACTGAAGTCGCAGCTAAAAGAAAGGCTGAGGTGTACATGTAAAACTTGAAAAGTGATCGCTGTGACAAGATCAGAACAACACTGGATGCAAATATACCTAAAAAACAAAAATAGAAAAGGTCATGTAAATGAAGTATTTTTCAGCGTGTTTTACACTAATACTTAAATCTTCTGGCTTTAATTATATTTTCAAGGTTATAAACATTAAGTCTCAGAAAACTTCAGGCTTAAAGAACAGTAACGTTTTGTAAAGTCAGATCTCAAAAGGCCAGAATAAACACACTACATCAGTCTTAAAATCTCGCCATTTCTGGGCATGGTGGTTCACACCTGTAATTCTAGCGCTCCGGGAGGCAGAGGCACAATTCCAAGCCCAGCCGGGCAACTTAGTGAGACCTTGTCTCAAAAAAACAAAACTAAACAACAAACAAACAAACAAACAAACACAAACCAGAGTGAGGAGAGGTGTAGCACAAGTGCAAAGGCTCTGGCTTCAATCCCAGCACCAGGAGGAAAAAATCTCATCCTTTTTTTTTTTTTTTTTCAAATTTCCAACACAACTTTATCATAAAATTACTAAATTATCTTGAGGATAAATTTATAGTGATATATACCTTTAGATAAGTTTTAAGACTCAATAGAATATGTCCTTTATAATTTCATAATCACTTTTAAAAAATTAGGGCTGGAATGCAGCTCGTTGGGAGAGCACTTATCTAGCACGTCTGAGGTCCTGTGTTTGATCCCAAGCATTAGAAAAAAAAAATTTCCATCAAAACATTAGAAACAACAAAGTGGAAAACATCAACAATATTGTCTTACAATTTTTTTAAAAAAGTGTTCTCTTGGAAATTAAGTAAAGTTTTACACTTCCATATAATTCCTCCTTTTGTTCCAAGTGTAAATTCATGCCAGCTCTTCTTCCTGCTCCTTAAATACCAGCATTTTTCAAAGGTCCAGGTTCAGTTTTTTTTCTTCTGTTTTTTCCTTCTGATTATAGAAATGCCCTCCAAGTTCCCTATTTCCTGTATATTACTGAATTCATTTCTTCAACTCTTTTTCTTCCTCAGCTTACAAAAGTGACATTCAGAAAACCACAACATGTTAAAAAGGGATAATACATTCCTTCCTCCCCTTTTCCATACGAAACCACTGTCAACAGTATGATGTGCACCTGGACACATCTTTCTTTGTGAACTGAGAGAAAAAAAATTTTTAAGTGAGATTACAATAAAATTAATGAAGGTTTCAACTATAAAATGTCATCCAAATATTCACCTAGTTCTACTACTCATTGGTAGAGCACATTACAATTGCAAGAGTAAAAAAGCCTAACTGGCCTTAAAACGGAGGCTTGCTTTTCCTTGTGATTTCCAGTTTCACTTGAAGGTACCATCATTATTGTCCTAATGATGCTCCAGGGCCCATGCTGTGTAAGCCCAATTAGTTGCCAAATTCTAACATCTTCACCTCCCTTTTCTTGGTGACACCAACCAAAAACACATAAAAATCACGTTGTTTTTCTTCATTCCTCTGCTCAAATTATGTTCTTCAATGGCTCTAAAGTTACTAACAACTAAAGTTTATACTCCTTATCTTGGCATTCAAGACCTAATTTAAAGTCATACTCTTCCCATCACAGACACCCCAATGTGCCAAATTTCTGTTTCCTAAACACATTCCTTTCTCTATCACAATTACATCTTTGCAGTCTTCTCTGCTTAGAATGATGGCTCCACTGAGTTTTCCAACCCTATTATGCTCTACACATGAAACGTCTCCCAAAGACTCCTGTACTGAGAGCTTGATCCTCAGTGTAGCAATGTTCCGAGGTGGCCTAGAGAAGTGATGGATTATGAAGGCTCTAACTTTCACTAGGTGAATCCACTGATGAGATTATAATCTGATAGTATTATGAAGAGGTAGCAGAGACGCAGGAGGTGAGACCTAGTTGAGGGCAGGTCAGAAGGGCTGTATCTGGTCCTTGGCTCTTTGGGCTCTGCTCCCTGGCTGACATAATATGAGCAGCTCTGCCCAACCGCACCCTCCCATCATGATGTTCAGCCTCGCCTCAGGCCCCGGGCACGGAACCAGCTTCCCATGAACTAAACCCTCTGAAACCGAAAGCCAAAATAAACCTTAAGTTGTCTTTCACAGTGATGAAAAGATGACTGAAACATCCTGACTATTCAAATCCTACCTATTCTAGGGCCCTCTTTCAAAGGACACGGTGGCAAGGGCTTGGCCTACGGACCCACTTTGACAGTGACTCCCTTCAGCATACCTTCAGAACTTCATGAAGCATCTCACAGAGAGTAGCTGGTGTTACAGTTTGCAGTTATCTATGTAGGTACTATTTACCCTATTTACAAGGTATTACTGGTAGCTAGGAAGACTTACCATATACATTAGTGGACCCCACAATATTCTATACAAAATAAGTATTCACTGGAGAAATTAAAGTTTTACATGTGGATCATGTTTTTAAAGGCTATCATAAAATATAAGCTGCTTGAAAAACGAAAGCTATGAAATGAAAGAGAAAGCTGATTAACCATGGCAAAGCACAAAAAAAGTGACAACCCAAATTAAACACCCACCTACCCATTTTACTTCACCATGTAATCAAGAAAGATGCTACATATGATAGTGGAAGCATTTCACAACCTGTTGCATGTAAAAGCAAGGGCTAGTTCCTTTATGTGATGACTCTGACTGCAGACAAGCTTTATCCTATGCCTAAGTGTCAGGTCACTGTAAAAAGAACAGTCTAAACTAAAGGATGCATAAACCTTTCAGTAAGAGCCATCTGCTTCTTCCACCCACATAGGCCACTAACAATCTTCCAGAGAGTTGAGAGCTAGGTCCTTTTAACAGAAACTGAGTTTTCTGAGAATTAAAATCTTTTTCCATGCAAGATTACAATAATTCAGTATACTATATGCCATATGTGATCTTACTTTCATTATATGGGAAAACAAATGTACTGTATTTTTTGAGAAAAGACTTAAGTAATCTGTAGTTCTATTTTATGTCAC
Organism: Dolichotis patagonum; assembly: GCA_004027295.1. NCBI lineage: Eukaryota > Metazoa > Chordata > Mammalia > Rodentia > Caviidae > Dolichotis > Dolichotis patagonum. The sequence continues at coordinate 52,886 of PVJX010002338.1, forward strand.
TGAAAGTCAAACAAGAACTAAAGTAATTTTTCTTTGTTACTCACAAAATAGTAAATTAATGTTCACTATTATTCAATGAGGGTTTTTTTTTTGTACCAGTAATTGAACTTCGGACCTTGCATTTGTCTGGCAGGCACCACTGCTGCTGAACTATATCCCCACGCTGCTCTAATTTTATAACTGATCCTGTTTGTCTGAGTTTGTTTGAGTAACTTTCCCCCCTGAAGTTTATTTTTACATACAAATAAAGGAATGACAGGTATTTGAAATACTTCAGGTTAAAAAGTGCCATTGTGAGCCGGGGGATGGCACACTCCTGTAATTCCAGCACAGACTGGGGGCTAAGATAGAACTGCTGTGAGTTTGAGCTCAGCTTGGACTACACAGTGAGTTCAAAGACAGCTTAAACAAACAAAAACAAAAAACTGCCATTAAAAAACTTTTATCATTAAACTTTTAGATTAAAACTTTTAGATTAAAAAACTGGTATTTTATTCACTAAACTTTTGCTTTTAAACTGAAATTATAACAACTATTTTTTATTAAAAGTATGTGAAAATGAATTTTTTTAAAGCCAAGTCCTTAAAGGAAAAAAGGGAAAATGACAGGATAAATAATAGACTATGACTTCAAAGTATTAATGTATCCTACACAAGAAATAACCTGACACTACTTTTTCCTGATTAAAATCACACTCCCAAGATAAAATAAAGAACTTTAAGAATAGTTCACGGTATTGCATACCTGCAATCTTGGCCACTGGGAGTCTGGGGCAAGGGGATCATGAGTTTGAGGCCAGAGGAGCTATATAGCCAGATTCTGCCTCAACAACAAATAAAACACACTTGTTTTAATTCCTACCAAGTTGGTTGGTAAATGGGATTTCTGAATTTTTCTTTTATACTTGTGTTCTTATCTATGGAATGTGGGAAGAATCAGCTTTTATTTTACAGGAAAAAAAATACCATTTCTCAGGTAATGTATCACCAAGTATTTATTACTTCACCTGGTGACTTTAGGAAGTATTGCTAATAAAGTTTCCTTGCATTTTCACCACCACAGATACATAACTCTTGATACTTACCTCACAGATCTAAGGAAATACTAAAGCTGAGGGGGGCTGGTTAGCTTCATCAAGATTTGTTTTAAGTGACCTACTTTATAAAGAGAAAACATCTTGGGTCACTAGAATGAAACCATTACTCAGGGATTTCATTCAAAATCCCCAGTGAATACAGTATTTAACATTTCCTGAAGTAGAAAAAGAGACAGGTTATCAAAATCAGTTGAGGAGCTTTAAAGTCATATATACACTCAATTCGTGACAGTTCAGGACCTTGTCAAATTGTATTACCACAACCAAGCAAGCAAAAACAGACAGAGGTTGAAAATAAACAAAAAAACCCCATCGCGCACATTACACAACAAAGTATTAACTCTTTTATGTACAAAATCCATCCATACTCTTAAGCTCTTATGAAAATTTATGACTAAAAAGTAACAGGAATTAAAACAACATTTGCAATTCTCCAGATACCACAAATACCTTTAAAATAATCTAAAGCAAACTGTGGATACCTCAAGACCCAGTGAATAAAGATGGAGAAACAAGTGTTATTTCTATGTTACTCCCAGGGAATTCCTAAGCAATAAATTTAGGACAAAGTAAGTGTTTGGAAACACTGTTAATCTGCTGGCATATATGCTACACCTTGCTATTAAGAAACTTTTATCAACCTCTCATTTTAGATTAAAAAACTGGTAGGTATTTTATTCACTAAAGTTTTGCTATTAAAAGTATGTGAAGATGAATTTTTTAAAGCCAAGTCCTTTACACATACATGGTCTTTGCCCGCATCCCTAACATATAACAGGATTCCTAAAATTTCAGAACCAGGAGTGAGACAAGGCTGTTCCGTAAGCTAAGAAGATGACTGATGGCTCGGGGTCTTCAGGAGTCTCAGGATAAGGACTGGCTGCCAGGGAACCCACCAAATGTTTCTAGGCCTGGAACTTCCAGGCCAATTCCTCCCCACACCCCACCCCTGAGGAATGGAGAGGGACTGAAGACTGAGTTATTGTTATTGTATCAGTGGCCAGTGAGCTAACCAATCATGCCTATGCGGTGAAGCTTCTAAATGTAGAGACCACAGAGTTTTGAGGGCTCTCTATGGCTCCCGAAAGGTGGAAGCCTGCAGAGCCCATGGAAGCACCACACTCCTCCCCTTCTTCACCCTGTCCTATGTCTCCCTTCTGTCTGTGTCTGTTCATTTGTGTCCTTTGGTACTTACAGCCTTTGTTAAAAAATGGCTAAAATAAGAAGCTGTTTCCCTGAGTTCCGCACTACTATGGCAAATTAGATGAACCCAAATATGGGTTATGGAACTCCAATTTATAGGTCAGAGGCACAGGCATCTGAAGTGAGGCAGCCCTGTGAGCTCAGCATTTGTAGTGCCAACACTGAACTGAAGAGAAGGGCGACTAAGTAGCATCTCTTGAAAAATTTGCTGCACAATTGGTTGTTGGTAGGAAGACATCTCCACACTTTGATGACTAGAAGTGAAGCATTCTGGTTTGACTGTGAGAATAGGAAATACATCTTCATCTATTTTTTCCCTAGCATTACATCCTGGCACCAAAAAAGAACCATTTTAAATTTCTTGTACATCCTGACAAATTATTAAATATACAGTCATACATAAATACAACACTTTTTAGTTTCTTGATGCTTCCCCTCTAAGAGGTTTTAGAATTTAATATTAATTTATCAATATTTTTTACATTTGCTTTTATATACTTCTAAGGAATGTCCTCATTACTGTAAGATTAAAGATATTCCCTATCTTCTAAAAATGTAAAGTTTTATGTTTCACATTTAAGTATTGGTTCACTTAGAATTAACTTTTTATATAGCTATGAGGCAGAGAGAGATCCAGTATAATTTTTCCATACACTGTAAAGAAATGACCATTAATTAAATGGTCCATATTTACCTCAATGTACTTCAATTCTACCTCTGAAACAAATCAAGTTTTTACACATTCACTGGTGGTCTACTTTTGGGCTATGCGTTTTGTACTACTGGTGTATGTGTCTATCTCAGTGGTTCTCAACCAGAATTTTTTTTTTTTTCTTTTTTTGGTTTTTCTTTTTTTTCACCTCCCCGGTCCCACACACTGGGACATTTGGCAAAATCTAGAGACAGTTTTGGCTGTCACAACTGGGTGTGTGCAGGGCAGGATGGGAGTATTTGCTAACTGGCATCTAGTGCACAAGAGATGAGGAGGCTCAAATCTTACAGTGCAAAGGACAGCACCCCTATCCCCAAGGCACACTTCTCTTATGTCAATAGCGCCCCAGCATACCTCTTTGCTGCTAATTATTTCTATTTCACTCTTTCTCATTTCATAGATTGATTTCTCAGATCATTCCATATCATCAAAAATAATCACCTCATTCTTTTGAAGAACTTTACACAGTGCAACATGATACAATAAACATTTCTAATACACAATTATATTAGATTTGAAGTTTTTTTTATTATTTCCAATAATGCAGTAATGAATATCCTTGTTCAGTTTTTGCACAACTATAATCTCTAGGTCAAGTCCCTAGAACTGAAATTGTGAGTCAAAAGGTATATAGTAAACATTACGATACTGCCATATGCTTTTTTTTTTTTTTTTTTTTTGGGTACCGGGGATCGAACTCACGACCTCGCGCTTGCAAAGCAGGCACTTAAGCCACTGAGCTAAATCCCCGGCCCGCCATATACTTTTAATACAGATTACAGCGTACCAAAATTGTATCCATTTACCTTCTTCAAATAGGTAAATAACCTGTGCCAAAGTACTGTTTACAACACTCTGAACTCTAATAAGAAAAATTGTTTTTCTTTATTAATGAAGCCAAGAACTTTTATTTTCCAACCATCTCCATTTTCTTTGTGAAATACAAGGCCCATCTTTTTTTGTCTTATAGAGAGAATATAGCTTTTATATGGACTATACTCACAAATTATACAAATATCTTCCCTTCAGATTGTCATTTTTACAATTTTTAAAAATTTTGTCATAAAGTTTTTCACTTTCATCTACTCAATCTATCAGATATTCCCTTGTAATTTCTGACTTTTAGGTGTAGACAGTCCTTGACCACATTAATGAACACATCCCAAGAAGTTACTTTATGTTCTTAAACACTGTCATATGTTTTTATTTGAAGCTCAAAAATGAGATGCTTTACTTTCTGACTTGCTGAAATCTCAAATGAGTGAGACTGTATTACATCATTGTACCTTTTAATAGGCAGAGGGAAATAAACACTTCAAACACTACATATAAAACTGGTAATCCCCTGGAAAAGGTGAGGTTGACAAGTACTGAAATTTATACATAACAGCAGTGAGAAGTCTACTACAACAACAAAACAAGGCAGAACAATTAATTTCAATTTCACTGGATCCTTTCCACACCTACCTGACTTTTTAATAACTATCTGATTTTACTTGCAGTAAAATTTTAGCTTCAAATCATTTTTTTCGGTCTTATTTTACAAACATGAAAAATTAGCATAATTGTACTGGTAGGATATAAAGAACAGTGCGATGAGATTTGGAAAATACTTTTGTTGTTTTACAAATTCTGATAAGAGACTATTTGGGGGTCCAAATTTTCCAATAAACTTTATGCTGATAGCCTCAAAAAACTGAAATATCTGTAAAAACGTATGGTGTTAACTGAAGCAGTAAAGTTTTTTGAGAAAACATCAAGCTTACTAACAACCAAAATTAAATAGTCCAAGTGGTATTTTAAGAGTTTATATCTTAACTCATTTAGTATCCTAACCTAAGTCCTATGACAGAGATATCGTCCATCTTTATAAAGGTGAAGGTCACAAAACCAAGACATAGAGTATATAAGTGAATTATCTTAAGCTGTCAAATACAAAACTTCCATCACTTATTACAAAAAATAAGCATGGAGAGTACAAGGAAAAGAATACTCTGTTCAACATTCTTAAACTAGAAATGATTTAATTAAGAAACACACTTTTCCTTAAATCTGCCCACCTTAAGACCCAACAGAGTCAATACATGAAAACACCAGGGCCCTAAAAAGCTCTCAGAGAATCTGAATTATGCCATAAGAAATTTTAGGCGGTAACTACACTATTTCTGTAATGAATATGCAGAATCTTCTTAAATACAACCCCATTTTTGCCAGCAAATAATGGTGGTAGTATACTTTTACAGGGGCAAGCAGGAATGCCGGAATTAAGTAGCCAGTAGGTTACTGAGAGGTCTTGTGTTACAAAATAACTAAAAACACAACTTTAAAAATCAACACGTGACCATTACTACCATTTCTGTATCTGGATTTCAACATACTGAGTAGGAAAGTAAACCACACTTCATGTCAAAGATTTCTAAACTCAGGCTCTGACAACCACTTAAACAGCGTACCAAAAGCAAAACAACCCTATAACCTTCAGACCCCTCATTTGTAAAATGAGAGTAATATCGCCAACTCCATAACATCAACGAAAACAGTCTGCAAAGGTAAGCAGAAAAATTGTTTTTTATTTCTAAGAACAAAATTCTGTCGTAAGTCAGCCCTTTTTTGTGCGAATAAAGCAACAGATGGCTTCTAAGTCTGAAAGGTTTGGTAGGGATCTACCAGCCAGCCTTCCTCAGCACCTCAGAAGTGTGAGCCCACTTAAGACTGACCACAAGAATTACCTTGTCAACAAAATTTGCCAACTCACAATTACTGGGGGAAAACCCTTTTACATATAAATGTTTCTCACTCTAGTAATGTAAGGGAAGATAAGCTGTGGGGAATAAAATACAAAACGCTTTTAAAACTATCCATATGCAACACGAAAAGATCTTGAGAAGTCTTTTGAAACTGTCTCACCACTTTCTGGACAGGTTTTCATCGTTTCCAATACCTTCTCGTTTATTCACAGAAATTTTTAGGCCGCCTAGTAAGTACAGCCTTCTTCAGGCTTTCTGGTAATGGTTTCAAGGTCTGACACTCAAAACCCCATCTCTTGTTTGGATGTCACTTACTGCAGACACCCCAGAATCCCGGGGACCCGCGGATGCAGAAGTAACCACACACCAACACTTAGAATCCCGACGTGGGGGAAACTGAGGCTCAAGGACTGGCACGAGTCCAAGGTCGCACAGGGCACTGTTGGGACGGAGCTGCGGCTTTCCCAGGGCTATCGCTCAGGACGCGCCAAGCCGGCCGGCACTCGCTCCTCAGGGGGAACAGCGGCGGCCGCCCGCTCGCACAGACATGCTCGCATCTCGGGGCGCCACCCCGAAGGGGGCGAGCAGCTCCGCCGTCAGCTCCGGGCCCCTCGCACCGTCGTCGCTCGCCCGCCCGCCCTCCCCCGCCACAAGCGCCCCCCGGGGAACCACCCGGCCCGCACACAGGCGCGCGCCCGTCCGCCCCGGCCCGCGCGGCGCCCGTCGGCTTACCGAGGAGCCGCAGCAGGATCTGGAGCGCGACGCAGAGCCGACTCTGGCTGGAATCGTAGTAGGAGTTGAAGATGGCGTCGATGATGTAGAGGCAGGGCACCCGGAGCGCCACTTCGAGCGCCGCCCAGACCTGCTGACGGGCCATCCGCACCTGCTGCTGCGGGGGCCCCACCGCCGCCATGAGCCGCTGCCACACCGGGGCTGGGCGGGCCGGCAGGCCCGGGGCCGCGCGGGGCGGGGAGCGGGCGGCTCCGCCCCGTCCTCCTCCCCGTCGCTCTCGCGGCCCGCCCCGCCGCCCGCTCGCGTCTCTCGAGCTGGAGCAGGCGGCGGCGGCGGTGGCGGCGGCGGCGGCGGCGGCTCCTCGGGAGGCTCCGGGTGTCTGTGTTTCCGGCTGGCTATGATCTGACTCCTCCTCCCTCCACCACCTCCCCCGCCCGCGGAGCCACCATCTTGACCCCGCCCGCCTCAGCCGTTGCTGCTCTTCCGAGGAGTGGCGGCTGCGCCTGCGCTCACGCGAGAACGCGGCACCCGCGGCGCCGCTTGCGTCATAATCCGGACTGCGCGCGGCGTCACGGCGCACCGCGGACGTCTCCAGGCGTTGCCATGGTTCTCGCCTGCCTTCGCCTTAGGAGGTGCCTGCTGTCCCCCCCAACCACGCACCAGTTCCCTGGCAGCCGCGCCTTCTGGCTCTGTCGGGGTCTGTTAGCGAGGGACTCCCTGCTGCCGCGGAGGAAGATTATAGTTTGTTTAATTAGAATCGATTATGTGTCCCTAAACGTCCTGCATGCTACTGAGGAGGACAAAAGCCAAAGGACGCAGCCCGCCATACCTAACCCACTCCACCTGGAGGTCGGGGCTGAGAGGAGTTTCGGGAAAAATACCTGCGAGGCCTTTCGGGGACCTCACGGGTTGGGGACTACGAGGCTTCTGCCACGCGTGGCACTGGGCTAAGTGTGGTAAGCGCTGCTAAAAAGCATTATTCTCTTTGTGCATCTCCCGTCCTTCTTATTCGGATAGAACTGAGGATCTTCATCGCCACATTTTATTAGTGGCTAAGGGACTGGTGACCCAAGGGCAAGAACCCAAACCTGTCTTTTGATTTCTTGTCACTTTTGAGGTAAGCGCACCTACACAGTTCCTTGAGTCTGCTCCTTTCTTGTGGCTTTCGTGCCTGTCCATGGCACTTGGTAAATCTGGCTGTCCTCAGCTTTCCGTTCCTTCACCAGCAAATGAGGATATAAGTTAGATCAGAGACTGCACTGTATTCCTAGCTAGTTTAAGGGTGATAAAATCGGAACCAAGACACCTGACTGCCTTGGATTTCTAATTCGAAGAGCATTTTGCAACCTCGTTTATATCGGGCTTCATGTGACTAGTTATCCTCTACCAGAGTCCTCCCAGAGGGAAGGATATTAGTAAAATTGACTAACTACAAAACTCATTTCTTTGAGTGAAAAGGTAGAACCTCCACCCAACATCCTTACTGCAGTCCCATGTTTTTAATTTTATCACTTGTGAACCCTCATCTGTCGACTTTTTTGTATACTAAGCACTGTACTCGGGATTTTACCTTTTATTTGAATCCTCACGTCAGCTTGGTTTTGGTTTCTTCTAGGTTTCTCAGAAGAAAACAGGTTTAGATAAGTTGCAAGTTCAAAAAGGTAGTAGGTTAAGTGGTGAACCTCTGCCACGTCCAAGATAGTAAAAGTCAAAACTAGAATTTAAACCCAAGGCTACTTGAAGCTCAAAACTTTGACATCTTTGATTTTATTGTGTTTTCTCCCACTTCCAAGCCTGCAACCAGATTGTACTCATTCTGTCTTCATAGTCTTTTGTACCATTTACTTTCTCGTTCACTGTCATCCTAACTCAAGATCCTACTGTAACTTGCCTGGTTTATTACAGGGTCCTCATAATGGTTGCTACCTTTTTTAGTCCAGTCTGTACCACTGCTAAGTTAATTTTCCTAAATACATCTAGGGAATAATCTTGTGGTTAGCACAAAATTCTCAAAGGATAGCAAATTTGAAAAGAAAAAAATTATGAAGCCTCATATACTGAACTTCAGAGTTGTAAATTAACCCATCTTTTATTCTGTCCTGAGTGCAACTTGAAGCCAAAAGAATGAAACCATTATGAAGAAAAGGGTCTATAAAAAGTATTCTAAAATAAGAACGTGGAAGAGAAGACCGGAGGTGTGTACCATTTTGTTAAGATCATACAAAATTGAGAAGAAAATAGCTCATGGGCTTTCCTCTGATTTTTATTTTAAAAGTTAAGTGTAGTGAGTGTTAAATTTAATATTTGTATTAATGTTAAAAGCCTTTTTTGGAGACAGGGTCTCACTGTGTAGCCCAGGCTGGCCTCGAACTTCCCGTCCTCCCTTGGCCTCTTGAAGACCGGCAGCAGACATGTGCACCATCATGCCTGGCAAAGAATACTTTTGAAAATGAACAAATGCTCCAGTCCTTAATTATTAGTATTTCAATTGTTTCTAGTTTTAATTTGATGCACATATTAATATAGAAATTTCCATGGGTTTGCCTTGGTACACATACACTAAAATAGTTGCAATGATAGAAAAGTAGGGTGGCTTCTGGGAAAGGATAATGCAAATTCAAGAAGGCTTCTTTTTAAAAAAACAAAAAACTTTTTTTTTTTTTTAGACAAGGTCTTTCTATGTAGCTCAGCCTTGCCTGAACTCACCATGTATCCTAGGCTGGCCTGAAGCTGGAGGCAATCCTCCTTTCACAGCCTCCTGAGCGCTGGGATTACAGGCCAGTGCCGCTACAACCAGAAAAAAAAAGAAAGAAAGAAAAAATTCAGATTAAATTACAACTGGGCCAAGAACTTTCAGGGGATATCATAATCATTCTTATTTTTCTTAGAAGTTTAAGCATGTCTTCAAATGATAGATTTTGCTTTACCCAATATAGGTTTTTAAAAACATCCTGGCAGATGCTTTAAAACACAACCTTAAAATTAAATTCTTTTTTTTTTTTGGTACCGGGATCGTTAAGCCACTGAGCTAAATCCCCGGCCCTTCAATTCATATTGATGAGGTAATTTGTAGAATAATAAAGAATGTTTAAGATGAAATGTAGACTTTCAAAGAAATAGCTGCAACCCACTGCATGTAAGCTTGGCTTGTTGTCTGTGTTGATCTGAATGTTACACAACTGTGGTGTACATTTGTCTTGAGTCTTAGAATAGTTCACACAAACTATAGATATAGAAAACCTGTGTTCAGAAATAACAGTCTGTTCACTTGGCTTTGATGGTTTTAAAAGCCTGTTGGTAGCTTTTTTTTTTTTTTTAAGTTTTTGGATGATGTGTAAAACCCAGTTTGAATTTTCTGTGGACATTTATTGATGAAGTCTTTGTTTCACATGGCAAAAACTGATTCTTGGCTATCTTAAGCCAGAAGGCAATTTATTAGAGTTATGTTCATTATTACTCAAGATTTCAAGTCTTAGGGAAAATCTTCTGGTTGATTAAGCTTTATCAAATCATGTGTGTTTCTTTAGTGGGAATGAGCAATGGGGAACAAGCCCTTGGACTTCCCTGATCAAACATATACACTTCTACTAATGAATTACGTTTCTTTTAAAGGGCAGATGAGGGTACTGATAACCAAACTAAATGTCATAATTTGTCTCCAATCTTGAGAACTACTTAAAAAATACTCTTCTAAATTATGGTTTTTCTCTTCTCCTTGAAATAAAATTCAGAAATGCCCATCAGAATGTAGATATTTAAATTCTGGTCTTGTAAAGCCAAGTAAATAGAATCTGTTGTTAGTTAACAAAGGAAACAAAAAAAAAATAAAAAAAAAAGGAAACAACAGAGAATATAATGGTATTAGGGTATATATTGACTGACATTGGTTCATTAATTTAACAGACATTACTGAGCACATTCTGTGTTTCACAGTATGCTAGCCCACTTCTGCCTCTAGGCAAAGTACTTAATCTGGCCAGTATTTGGAATGCTGGTCTTGGAAAAAGAAAACAAAAAAGTTAATATTGCCAGATGAGGTGCAAAACACATGCATTATATTGAGAGAAACTATCTAGTTGGTTTCTCAAATTTGTCCAAGGACCTGAAACTAGATGATAAAAGCAGAGCCAGAGTTATAACATATTTTCCCCATTCTAGGGTTGAAGATCTGATCTTCTGCAAGTAATTTCTTGTGCTTTTTACAAAAATAAAGCACTGTATTTTAAGTACCTAGCAAGGTGCAAGTATGTCATGAACAATTATTAGGCCAAACATCCATTAAAACTTATGTTACTGCACACAACACTACAATGACACTATTTATAGCACAGGAATACTGTGAAGATACTACTAGTTTGGGTTATTATGTGAAGTAATCAGTAAGATTTAATGTGTATTAAATATAAATGAAAAAATTTAAGTGTAATATATGGAAGTGATCAAGCATAATCTGAGGACTATAAGAAAGGGTACAGGTAATAGTAAGTTGAAAATACCTGTCAAGGCATGCAGCCCAAAGAAGATAGCTGTCTAGTCATGGGTTGCTTAATAATGGGATACATTGTGAGAAGCAGACTTTATATGTGACTTCATCTTGGTGTGAGCATCATAGAGTATATGACATGTCACTAGATAACATAATCGTATTGGACCACAGCTGCTCTGTTGTTGACCAGACTGTTTTACATAGTACATGACTCTAGTATTCCATTGACAGATGACAAGCCTATACCTGTCAAGGTCCTGTGGTATAGGCTTCTAATAATCACATCTCATTTTACAAGTATACTCAACTGAGTAGAATAAACGTTTCAGTGTAAATAATGCAATATTGTAAAGATGTCAACCTATAGAGTCAGTATACCACCCCCCCCCAATTTCAGTAGGTTCCTTTTTCCAAAACACAGCAAATTGATTTTAAAATTCATAAGAAAGTGAGAGTCAGTAAGCAAAATCAACGGATTTATACCCTCCAATACCAGGGTCTATTGTAAAGCTATAGTAATAAAGCCAAGATAGTATTCATGTGCAGATAGAAAAACTGACCCATGAAACACAATAATTTGGGACAGTGATGGTGAACCTTTTAGAGACCTAGTGCCCAAACTACTACACAAAACCCACTTACTTACACAAAGTACCAACACTACAATTAAACCTGAATACTGAGGTTTTAGTTAGAAAGAAACAACTTATACATTAACATCTTTCGTCTTAGAAGAAAAACACAATAACATGTGCCGTAGCTTCACCACCACTGGTCTTGGGAAAGCCCCACATATATACAGTCATCTGATTCATGGTAAAAGTGACACTGCTGTTCAGTGGGAAAAGATTTAAAAAAAAAAACAAAAACCAACTACATAATGGGATTCCAATTGTCTCCCAAAGTAAAGTGTGTCACTTTTGATGAGATACTCCAGAGGCATTCTCCCTAGTTAGGAGCATGGCATGACTGTTATCATTGTGTTAGAGGTGGGATGGAAGTAAGGAAAGTTAAAATGCTTCCCTTCTTGTCAAGATTTAGTTTTTCTTGAGTAAACACTTCTTGGATTGTTGAGAGTTTTAGTTTCTACAGTTCTTTAAAAGTTTGATAATTTTTGATGTGTTCCTTTTTTATGGAAGCAGTCCTTCCTCTGCCATTTTGGAAGTCATCCATTTTACTGTCCATGTTGGGTGGGGAAGTATCAAGAGACCTATAGTGGATGCCTTGTGTGCCAGACATTCTTTTCCACACACATGTAATAATACCCTATTTTCTCCTTATGATCAGATTCAGTCACCACAGTCAAGGTGAGGTTCTTCTATGCCTACTGGTTCTTGTCTTTGTTTTTTTGGCACAAGGAAATTGAATGGGAATTGACTGGGAAAGTTAGGAGGCATATTAAGGCTCATTTAGAGGAATATACTTAATAGAAAATACATGTATGGTTATACTGAGAATTTACTAAATAGGCCTACAGTGTTGGAGGTAGAAAAGCTCCAATGGCCATCTGCCATTTCACAGGTGGAAGAGTGCACAGTGGCTGTCTGAGCCCCAGTTTGAGTGAGAGTGGTAATTCCGGATTCTGAATTGTCACACCGAGGGCCAGCCTTGAGGGTCGTGGCTGCTTGGGGGCAGGAATGGGCCCCTCCCTGGTCCTCTACTCGTTGGTGGAGTTTGCAGAGCCCAGGCAGTGCCGGCTGCTGCACGCCTTGGACTCAAGCTCTGCTCTGCTGACCCAGCTGCTGCTTCTCTGTGTTCCTCGTCTTGTGAAGCCGCTGGTCATGATCGTCCTCGGTGGTCCCGGCACCAGCAAGGGGATCGAGTGTGCCCATATCGTGGAGAAATCGTGGCCACGCACACCTTTCTCAGGAGAACTTCGTGGTGAAAGGAAGAACCCAGTGTCGCAGTACAGTGAGCTCACTGAAAAGTCCACTGCCCAAGGAAAGGGTTCAGGCTCCTCTCCAGTCAACAAAGCCAATTACTGACTTTGATGAAGAAACGGAAAGTCAAGAAAATAGATGCATCTAAATCTGATGAGGTTGTGAAGAGTTTTGGTAAAGAAGGCCAACTCTAAACCTGAAAGCATCCTTGAAATCATGTTTGAATATTGTTCTGATAGCTGTTGTCCAACCCTTTTAAGGTAGCTTTAATCTTTCAAAATTAATCTCAATTAAATGCCAGAAAATACAGTCAGAAATTAAATTTTTTATTTTATTCCTTTGGTCACAGGAGTAGACAATGAGCTCAAGTTTAACTTCATCTTTTTTTTTATTCTTTTGATCTTAATTATGGTACTCACAAAACAAAGGTATCAGCTATTCTTTGTTTTTATTAAAAAGACTGTGAGCAAAATTTTTTAGTGTGCATGTTATATCCGTTTAATAATTACAACATGCTGGCTGGCATAGTGGCTACACTTGTAATCGCAGAATTCAGGAGGCTGAGGCAGGAGGATTGCTGCAAGTTCAAGGTCAACCTGGGCTACATAGTGAGTTCAAGACCAGCCTGAACTACACAGCAAACGAAACCTTGTCTCAAAAAACAAACCAACAAAAAAACAGCAAAAACATGAAATGTAAGTACATGTTAGGGTTGGGAATTCTCACTTCCTTTGCTTGTACCTTTCTAGTTTCCAATCAGTGAAGTGAATTTGTGGACCAGATTTCAAAGAAACTTTTTGTGTAGTCAGTTCTTGCATAAAGTGTTTGTAAACAATCTCAGAAAATAGATTGCTAGCTATGTTTTAATATTTATCGAATATTAAATGAGAATTTCCTATAAAAAAATTTAGGTTACTACAGCTTGTGCAAAGTTATGTGATAGGTCATAGTCTTTGCTTCCAAGGATTGGACTGGGAACACAAGGGGTTCAGAGCCCGGCAAAATTGTCAGCTTTATTATGACGTAATATGAGGGTGGGCAGCAAGGATCACATCTAATGGTTATGTTCCTTATGCTCTATTATATAGTGTTATTCATGATTAAACTGATCAACACAATTCTTGGTAGTAGGACCTTGAATTGCATGTGCTAGATTTGTGCTGAAATGATTCAGTTCTCACGTTCGTAATAATTCAAGGTTTTTTGTTTCCTATACTAAATACAGGGTTAGGGTAAAATTGGAAAAAGCAATCTGATGGTTAGATTTCCCATTTGTATTTTATTTTCTGGAATAATTTTTTCATAGTTATTTAAAAAGGTAAAAAAAATTGCACTTTGGTTAAAAAAATTATATCAATCACAATTAGAGGCCTATGCAGAGTTTTGTGTGGTTCTGTGGCTGTGGAATACATTTGGCAGTGTGACAGTTAATTTCAATTGTCAGCTTGATTGGCTAGATTAGAGAAGCAGACTGCTGGGTGCGTTGGGTGGGCCATGGCGGCATGGCTTTGGGGACTGTGTCTGTTTCCTGGCCTCTTCCTTGCTCTCTGCTTGGATGCATGAGTTGAGTGGCTTTCCTCCCACCAGCAGATTTCTTCCACCATGATACTTATGCCTTGGAGCCAGCTGGCCATGTGAAACCTTTGAACCTGTGAGCAAAAATAAACCTTTCATCTTCTAAATTGCTATCAGGTGTTTTGTCCCAGCAGCTGGAAAGTCAATTAATACATGTGACATGCAACAATTTGTTTCTTTACTGTGAAGCAGGTAAGGTACTGGGTCCTAAACATGACCCTGATACAACAGGCTTTTGGGCCTTGCTCTAGGGATCATTTCCCATTCCCTAGTAGACCGTATGCTAGCTATTTATCTCACCCAGTTAGCAGAGTCATCAGTGTAGTAGGTCACTGTGACATTCTGTGGGGCTTACAGATGGTCTGGATCTCTTCGTTATGATCAAGAGTGGAAGAATTAGCGTAACCCTAGGGCAAGAGTATAAATAAGTACTAATCTCTGTTGAAGAACCGCAACTGCTTCCGGTCTAATACCCGTAGGACCCAGTTCTAGGCGAACTTTCCTGGATCCTGTGGTGGAGGTTAGCGAGATCCTGACTCTCCTCAGGTGCATAGGCCCATTTGAAATTGCTCAGTGTAGGCACAAAGGGTAAGGGGGTAAGAGCTGCTTCACTGTGTTGTTGTGGGACTGTTTTGCTTTTTTCCTTCCCTAACAGGTTTGTTATCTTTGAGTGTTTCAATTATGTGTAAAGCTTTGATGAAAAAAATAAAAAGTACTAAAAATCGAAATCAGGACAATGTGTCTAACCCTTTTTACCTTCCCAGTTCTACTGTGTGTAGTGTGTGAGTGTGTGTGTGTGTCAGAGGCAGAGACACAGAACAAAATTCATTTTAGTTTCATTTTTAACATTTTCTGTTTACTTTTGATTCTACCTTGACCTTTAAAAAGCCAGAGACAAATGTCAGTTTAAACAGTTTCTGGACTCTGGAGTTGTATGTGATCAGTAATTACATAATCTTGCAGGTTAATATGCCTAATAAAAATATCATTACATTGTTAATGTGTTTTATTCATTTTATAATATAAAGCATTCTAAACAACAGTCAAGAAATTATATGTTGTTGGGCTGGAGATAAAGCTCAGCGGCACAGCACCTGCCCGTCAGGTGCGAGGTCATGAGTTCAATCCCCAGTACCAAAATAAAACAAAACAAAAAAATTATATGTTGAAATTTTGTGTCAATAGAAATGCATATGTGTATTACTGGAGTGAATTTCTACAGTGATTGCAAAAGATAAACTTAAGTACAACTATTATTAACTTATAAATAGTTTACAAAAACAAACTGGACAAGCTGAGCCTGCTGGTGTAGCCTATAATTTAGCACTCTTGGAGGCTGAGGCAGGATTGCAAGTTTGAGCCTCGCATGAGCATGGGCAACTCAGCAAGACCTTGTGTCAAATCTTTATCAAAAAACCTGTTTTTTTGTTTTTTTTTTTAAGCTCAGTCGCGCTAAAGCCCTGGATTCAATATTCAGTACCACCTACCACCACTACCATAAACAAACAAAAAACTGAACAAAATACATGAAAAAAATGGCTGGCAGGATAGTGGAGGCAGGATGGAAATCCATGAGGGATGGGAAGCAACCATGGTGAGTCATACAATTATTCCATCTCACTTTCTGGAAAAGGTGCTAGGCTGTGACATGGAGAAGGGAATCAGGAGAGACCCAACCAAGATCCTAAAGTAATTCGATTTCACAAGGTAGAATAGTAAGAGATCTAGAGACAGCACTTCACTGGGGAATTGAGTTTTACATAAACTTTTCCAAAACGTGGGATACATCCCAGCTGAGTCAACTCACTGCAGCCAGCATTTCCCCCATGAATACGAACACAGCAGCACTTCGCCACATGTGTACAAGGTTAACGTCTTATACTCTGTGTCATTACGCTTGTTGGAAATGAGGGAGGTCAGATTACAGGAAAGGCCTATTTAGGAAAATCAAGTGCATGTTGAGAGTAATTTTTAAAGCATTTTTGAACTCTAGGCTTCTGATAAATTGTGAACATAAAAATCACTTAACCATGTCACATTTTTGCTTAAGACTCCAGCGAAGTCCCAATGCTGTTGGGGTAAGGTTCTTAGTACAGTCTCCACTGCCCTTTGCATGGTGTGACTGCCACTCAACTCTCACATTTATCCCTTAGCTCTTACCCTTCCCACTCACCAAGGTCTTTGTGTGGCCTGTTGGATTCTTCCACAGGGCACTGGTGCACGCTGTTCTCACTGTGGGCCGCTGTCTTGTTTTTGTCACTCATTCCTACTCTTCAGCTCAGCTCAATTATGTTTTGGGGGGAACCTTTTCTGACCTTCCTGACCAAGTCAGCCCTTGAAGCTTCATATTGCACCAAAAACCTCTCCTCCCACCATTTACTAAAACATGAGACGTTTTACATGGATGATGTGATTATTTAATGTCAGTCCCCTCATTAGCATATAAAGTCTAGGACTAGGTCTGGTTTGTTCACTGTTTCATTCCTAGTGGTCATCACAGTGGCAGGCACATTGTTGGGGGTCCAGATCATTTGTGAAGGGGTAAAAAGGAGGGAAGTAAAAAGAATAGAGGCAAATCACAAAAATAGTTCAAAGTTGAATTTTTATTTCCACAGCACCTCCACTAAAAGGCAGCATTAGTAGTTGAAATGTCTGAAAAGGAACATTAATTTCAAATGCCCTATTTTGGGTATAAGTATTCTAGGGCTGTTTTTTGTTATTTCTATAATATATCTGATTAATCTGGTTAATCCACTATTCAGGGTATCAAAAATATTTCTTGTATTTAAGATAAAAAAAACCCCCAGTTGTGACTTAAATAGGCTTGAGTGTATATGTGTGTGAGTGTGTGTGTGTGTGGGGGGGTTTCAGGTTTTTTTTTTAAGTGACGGGATGTTCAGAGACCTTTCATGGCTTGTATATTGATCAAAACTATCCTTAAGAGGTCCTATAGCTAGACATTGTGGCGCATACCTGTAATCCCAGCTACTGGGAGACAGAGGCAGAAAGACCACAAGTCTGAGGCCAGCCTGGGCAACTTAGTGAGACCTGTCCCAAGAAGAGGGCTGGGTGTGTAGTTCAGTGCTCACATAACCCTAGGTTCAGTCCCCAGTGTCCTCCAGCCCAACACACAGGGAGGAGAAATCCTAGTACTACAATCCTATCCTAGCTACATCTGCAGGGTTAAGACAAGTCCTCGGGGGACCTCTGCCTACATCTCCTTGCCAATATGACCACTGTAGCTGCGGGGGGGGGGTAGTGGAAATTTCTTATTTCTGTTTTCTAGTTTTCCTTTTTTAACTGTACAGTGGAGTCAACCTCAGTACCTTCCAGTGACAACCTCTGCCCCAGTGAAAGGAGAACAGCTCAGTGAGTGTGGAGAAGGGGCTGGGAGAAGGACACAATGATAACTAAGACGCAAAGAATGTTCCCCACAGAAGAAACAGCTTGCTTTGGAGAGAAGAGGCTGAGGTCTCACTTCCTCTGCCTTTACCTGGCTTACCCCAAAAGTTAAGTTTCAACTCCTGCTCTTCCAAGTTTTCTCTTTTTTAAAACTAATACATAAAAACAAACATTGCACATCCATATATTTTAATACACGTACTGTGTAATGCTTAAATCAGATTAAACACCTCTATCCTCATTCAGCATCTTCCATTTTTTAAAATATAGAGCCCATTATTGCCATTTTGCAGCAGCACGCTAGAACTTACTTTTCCTATCTAACTGTAATTTTAGCAGCCACTGATTAACCTTTCCCGAACTTCCTCCTCCCCCTGCTCTTTCTAGCTTTAGGCAATCACTATTCCACTCTCAACTTCTGTAAAATCAGCTTTGTGAGATTCTGTATATAAATGAGATCATGTGGTATTTGTCTTTCTGTGCTTGGTTTATTTCATTATTTATAATGATCTCTGGTTCCATCCATGGTATTCGAAGTAACAGGATTTTTTTTTTTATGAACTGGCTGGATAGTATTCCACTGTGTATGTGTACCAGGTTTTCATTACCCATGCACTGGCAGATGGACACTTGGGCTTTTTCACTTCTTGACTACTGTGAATAGTGCTGCAGTGAATACAGAGTGCAGATGATCTTTGACTGTCATTCTGCATCAAGGAAACCAGATGTACATGCCTTACAACCAAACCAGGAAATGGTGGTTCACTGTACACAAAGACAATGAATGAACGGAAGTATTCACTATATGCTAATAACTGTGAGAGCTTAACACATTGACTTGTTTAAATCTAACAACTACTATTGTGATTTAAATATGAAATGTCCTCCAAAGATGCATGTGTTGAGGGCTTGGTGGTCCCCAATGCAACCGTGTTCAGTTGTGGGGTCGGGAGTGGTAACTGGGTCACAGGGTGATAACCCTCAATAGATTACCCCACTGATGAGTGTATCAGCTGAATGGGCCGTCCGAAGGTGGGGCCTACTTGGAAGACGCAGGTCGCTGGGGCTGGGCTTTGAAAGGGTATTTACCCCTTCTTAGGCTTGTTCTTTTTGCTGTTTTCTGCCTGCCGTGAAAGGAGCAGCTTTCCCCTGCCATGTTTCTGCCTTGCGACACGCTTAAAGAAATGGAGCTGGCTGACCATGGACTGAAACCTCTGGTGCCAAAGCCAAAACAAACTTCTTCTTACAGTTGTGTATGTCAGGTATTTTGTCCCAACAATAGGTAGGTGACAAATGCAACTACCCTGCAATATATATACAATTGTTCACTCAACATATAAGGAAACTCTATCTGGAGAGAGTTACTCTTTGTTTCTGGTCACGGAGAAAGTAGAGGAATTCCAGAATTAAAAGAGTGTTTTCTACATTCAATGAAGGTAGAGCTTCACTGACTCAATCTTGTCTTTTACTGCTGAACACTTGGGGCCTGATCTATTACCAACTGATCAATATCAAGAACATATTTACATTCTATGTGTCTTTCTGTCTGAGAAAGTCAAATGAATTCCACAAGCTACTCTTGACATTGGCTGCCTGTTCATAGCTGAAGGCCAAAATGAACTCCTTAGTCCCCAGATGTTGCTGTTTTATCTTCCCCGTGTTGGCTCAAGCCTTACTTTGGCATCTTTACCAACATGAGTAGAGCAAGCCATAGGCACACAAGTGAAAAGGAGCCCAGGGTGTATAAACGAAAATTAAGGTAAACATAGGAAGGCAACTCTAGGATGAAAATGAACGGCTGGTTTCTGTGATGAGATCCCACTATAGCCAGCATTCCCCAGGAGGTTCCTGTGTACAAGCCACTTTGCTTTTTAACTGCCACAATCCCCATCTTTAATATATGTATTACTGATTCCTTTGTCCCAACCATCTAATGACAATGGCTCACTTTCTGAGCAAACTTTGGCCCTTGTTTCTACCTCTACTCTACCCACTCAAATCTTATCCAGTTTTCAAGAGCAATTCAAATAGTACTTCTATGTAAAACTTTCCCACTTAATTCTCAGAACTCTCCTCTCCCACTTTTGCACTGCTATAACATGCTGTCATCTATATAGCACTTAGCTTTTATATTCTAAGTCACTGAATACTTACATTATTTTTATGGCTACGGTTGGGAGCCCTTCAGGGACAAGAGCTTTATCTAACAGATCTTTGTATTTCCTCTGGCTCTTAAATATAGAAGACACTTAATATTTGCTCCATAACATAAATCGTGTCCAACTGGTCCATACAGCCAGTGTTGCAAGAGAAGGATTATTAATCCTGCACTACTGTAAAACAAATGTCAAGTATAAGTATAATCTGCACAAAGGTACACTTTTTACATTTCCTTCACTAAGAAAACAAGTCCAGAGGGCTTCAGAATGCACCAAAGTAAAGCTGCAAGTGATTCTCAAGTATTAGTCACCCAAATGGCAAACCATGGTGATGGCACACAGCCATAAAATAAGGTGAAGCTTGAAAAAGTACAGAATATGTCACAATTTCCTATTGCATCTTGCTGCTCCTGAAAATGCAGGCCAGGGGAGGAAGAAGTTTGTGGCTTATAAGAAGCAAAGATTTTAATCAGAATTTTAAAAATTGCTAGCAATTGGCAATTATGGCATGAGCTTATGACTCGAAATTCAGATATTCTGTGATTTAGGGCAATGATGCTTAACGTTTTCTATCATAATAAACCTAAGTTATAAGACATTTCCCCCACATTGTTAGAAATGCTTAAGTCGAGGAGTTAGTTACACTAATTGTCACGTTCTTCGCTTCCTGGTCAGCATCATGTTTATACTTTGATTTGGATTCCACTGCTTGATCTACTGACTTTATTTTTCAAATCAACCCATCTCCCACTGCCACCACCTTAGTCCATGTTACCATTACCTCATGTTGAATAATTACAGGAGCTTCTTCACTGGTCTCCCAGTTTCTATCTTGGCTTTCCTCTAGCCAATTTCCCATACTGTAACTGGAACAGTAAATTTTAGAACAGTACAGCATGGGGGTTCCACTCACAGGCATGGACAAAGGCATCACCAGCATAAACTAGGAAGGGTAATACAAAATAACCAATGACTGCACAACTGCTTACTTAGATAATAGCCATGTCAAACAGTTGAAAGAAACATTTATTTTGTAAATAAGAAAAACCAAGACCAAATGAATATTGGAACCACATACCTGAGGTCTTGATGTCAGAATTCAAAATTCATAATTGCACAGATGAGTGTCATTTAATGAGCCATGCGATTTTACCCAGATAACTTGACACGTTCTGAGAGCAATAGAAGACAAATGGTCTCATTTGGTCTCACAGGAGTGCCTGATCTGCAGACCATGGGATGGATACACTTGATTTACCTGGGTTACATTAAGAGGAATTGTCTTGGACTGAAAATAAAATATAGTTAACATATATAAGTAACCAAGTTCCCTTTTAAATACTTTTTACTATAATATGAGCATGTCGAGCCTACAGGCTGCAGGGCTCCCAACACCATAAAATATTTAAAATAACATTACTAGGAGATAAAAAGGAGAACTCAGCTTGAACTGAAGCACTAAGGGCCACTCCTGTGGATACCTTGTGTCACTGGATCTAGACAATTAGAGGACAAGGGCGGCATTCCAGATCCAAGACTATGTGATCCACATGGGGAGCATAAGATTTCACTAGCTGGATATGCAAGATTTGTGTCTTCCATGGTTTTCCATGCACCTGCTGGAGAAGAGTGGCAACCCGAGTTTCTGCAGATTCAGCCCACCTTTGCCACTCCAGCTTGGTGGCTGATGAAGGCACTTTCCCCCTAAAATCCCTGGTAGCTCCATTCCCTTTGTTAGTGGTAATTTTCTGAGCATAAGAATAATGCTGTTCCTCTGTTTTGCTGCTTCCGTGAGGCTGGAGATTCTTTCCTGGGAAAGAGTCCACATTTTGGTGGATATGCAAAATGCCCCCAGTATCCTGTCTTAGGACTTGGCAGGCAATAGGCCAACCTTCTTCAGAGCTGGGAATGAGCCCCAGGTTCACCCTATCTGCAACATTTGAGAGTTTCAGTGTCCTGTTATCCCCAAAGTGTATTTGGCACCGATCTGACACTCCATTGATCTCCAGGTTCTTTCTCAGGGCAACTACAGCATGGGGGTTCCACTCACAGGCATGGACGAAGGCAGCACCAGCATGAACTAGGAAAGGTAATGTAAAATACCCAATTCCGGAATATAGATCCACGAGTACTTCTCCGGCACAGGACATCGATGCCACTCGCAGCTTCTCACTGATGTTTCCAAAGGAGAACATACACCGCGTCACGTCAAACTTATATCGGATGCCATTATCCACATGCTCTACCCAGCCATGATCGCCCAGCAGCAGAGTCACTGCTGGAGTCCTAGAGCCATCGGGTAACACCTTCCCTCGTTTTGCCAAACGCTGGACGCCAAGTGCAGAGGCAGTGGTTTCCCAGAGTTGTGGTTCTAGATTTTTCCACTGCTTAGCTTGGAAACAGTCTTCACTTAGCAACAAGAGGTTACCATGCCGTTGCCAAGATCGGGGCAAATCGGCCTCCAGTTCAGCGGACCACGTTACTCCGCGTCCCTCTACCCAGCGCCTCACCTCACGACACAGTCTTTGGGCAGGTGAACAAACCTGGGCCTTCTTCGAAGGCACAGGATCCGGCAGGTGCGTCAGCAGACAAGTGCTGCCCGGGGCCACGCGGCTCCGCAGAGCCAGCAGGTGCTGCTCCGGGAGCGTCTCCCCCAGCACCGGTAGCGCTACGGCGCCGTCCGGCATCTTCTCCGCGCGGTGCTCTCGATCCAGGAGCTTCCGCTTCTGGAGATACTCCCGGTATCGCTGGGCAAACTGAGGCTCGGTCACAACTGCGACAACACCTGTGGACGTCCCACCTTCTCTCTGCATTTCGATGGCGCTCACATTGGTTCTGATTCCCTCGCAGGGGCTCCCGGGTCCATTACTCTTCCCCGTGTAGCTTCAAACCGCAAAGAACATACGCTCGCGACGGGCGGGAGCCCGGAAGTGACGTCAAACGAACAGGCCGGAAGTAAACTGTAAACGCCCAGTGCTGTCTCCGTTGCAGTAGTGACGTGCTGCCGGCAGTCTACGTTATGATCGGTAGAATGGCTCTTGCCTCAGCCTGAAATTAATAAAAACAAGGAATTTTATGCTCTGCAAGACATCATTTGTCGGTAGCTTTCAGAACCCTCATCGACTCTGTTTAGTGCTGCTGTGCTCAAGTAACACAAACAGTCGTTCCACGTTTCCATTTCTTGCAAAGATTATCACTCATTGTCTTGAAGTGCGAGAAACAATGTTAAATATTAAAGTATACAATATGCCTTAGATAGTGGTATGTTGTTTGTGCATTAGCTCAAGGTTAACAGGGGATGCTATAAAATGTAAATGATTCAGGTGATTTTCTGTACATGGTGCAATTATGGTGAACAGTTTTCTTTTATATATTTTTCTCTAATTCTCTAAATTGTATGTAATGAACGAAAGTTATGCTTTTTTCAATCTCAGAAAATTGATTCTGAGTTGAGAAAACTCAGAAGTTTTCTGGGTCCCATTCAAGTGGAAACTCCCTTTAATTTATTATTTGTAGCAGGGAATGGGAGAAGTCATATCATGCAATATATTCTTTCACTTGTTTCCTTCTGTTCCAAAGTCAATCTGATCTGACAGTTAAAAAATTATTAAAATAATGTGTTACGGATTTTAACCCAGACTACATCCTTCTTTTAATCTGAGATAAATTGTTGGCATATATAGTTTGAGAGCTAGTAGATTGCAAAAGCTGAGAATGTGGCTCAGTGATACAGCACTTGCCTAGGATTCATGAGGTCCTGAATTCAAGATCCAGCACCGCAAAAACTTATTTTTGTTTTTGTGGTTTTTTGTAGATTTATGAAGCAGGAACAGTTACAGGTGACCACCTTGCTCTTCCTTCATTTGAACATTTTACATTATTTTCCCTTTAGCTCACTTGACTTCTTTAACATCCGAACAGAGCAAAATTAACCATCAACAACAATAATAAACCAACTGGTAAATAACTTATGGGCTCAAACTCAGAGGAGACAGAATAAGAGAAGACGGTTGGGGAAATTAAGTGGGCAAATAAAGAGGTGGGGAGTGGACAAACTTTGTCACATATTGTCTCTACAAAAAAGGCCAAAATTATTTCATTCCACATTAACACCCTAGTCAGGGAGGGTCCAACTGGAGATATGTTTCTGCTAATAGGTTCTGAATTTTATTGGACTGGCTGTACACAGGGAACCAACTCAGAAAGGAAAGAAGAAATCGAAGGAAAATCAATATTTTAGTTCCAAAACATTCCCACTAGATGGCAGCAAAAGCCAGGACCAAGGCAGTTGGTAGCTCAGAAAGCTGTGTTTCAGATGGTACGGAAGTTCAGGGTTTCTGGGGGTGCTGTCCTTCCCTACAGGCCTTTCTTCATTTGTGCCATCAGACATCCAGTGCTGACATGGTTAACTCGGGTTTGTTAGTACATTTGGCAACAAGCAATAGAAACCTCAACAAGTGGCACTGAACAGTGGGGAAAGAGGTGACATGGAAGGGTCCAGGGTTGTGTGGCCGTGCAGTGAAATCTTCAGTAACCAGGCTCCTTCTCAGCCTTGGTGTTCATTCTGTGGCTTCGAGATGACCCCTGCATTCTGGGCGCCCTGACTGATTGAGATAGAGCAAAAAGAAATGGATGTCTGTCCCCGTGAACTTCTACTCATCTCTGTGGGATAGAATGGGTGAGGGGAGGCTAGGAAATGGGTTAGCGTTTCCCCTGGGCCCCAGGAATGGAGGACACTGAGGGAGAGGGAGAGAGATTACCCCTGGATGGCTGATCTGTACACAGCAGGTGAAAAGAAGCCCAGGGTGCAAGGGGGAGGCTCTGAGAGGCACTCACAGGACAGCAGAACAGACACTGCAGAGCAAAGAACAGAATCTATGACAAGGTCTAGTAATTCAGTGGATCCAAGAAGAGGCGGAGCTAACTGACCTACCTTCACCTTTCCAGGAAACTCGTGGGTTTTTGGAAATTCAGATTCAAATTGAAAATTGTCTGCTTCAAGGAATATCTTTTCCTTTTCTTATCTGGGTTGTTTTTTAGGGTAGTTTACAAAAACCAAACAAAAACTCTATACACATGAAGAAAGACACTATTTTAAATAGTGGCATTGAGGAAAATAATATCAACATTTTATCAAGTGTTTACCATATGCCACGCACCAATTTCAATGCTGTATATTGTTTTTTTGCAAGCTTTCTATGAGGTGCATACTGTTACTCCTCTTTAAATTTTTGTTTTTACTTATGGTAAAAACATGAAATATAAAATTGTCCATCATAGCTCTTTTCAGTGTTCAGCAGCTCGGCAGCATGGAACGTAGTCACACTGCTCTAAGGCAGATCCCAGGAGCTTTTCATCTTGTAAAAGTGAAACGGTGCTCACAACTCACAGCTTCCTTCTCCACCTCCTCCCAGCCCCTGGCACTCCATTCTACTTTCTGTTGCATGCGTTTGAGTATTTTATATACCACGTATCAGTGGGATTACATAGTTTTTGTCTTTTTGTGACTGCCTTTTTCCACTTACTGTAATGTCCTCTAGGTTCATCTATATTATGGTGTGTGACAGGATTTCCTTTTTCTTCAAGCTGAATAATATTTCATTGTGTATATAAAGTATATTTTGTTTATTCATTTATCCAGTGATTAATATTTGGATTACTTCTACCTCTTGGCTATTGTGAAGAATCCTACAATGAACATGGGTAGCCAATGGTCTTACTATAAAGAAAATATAGAAGTCATTGAGAAGTTGTCAGGCAGCTATGATGTAGGAGATGCAGACCATGTGACTCCTAGATGTGTTGATGTATGTAATTACCATCACATTTCTTTCAAGCTTAGTTTTGAGGTGTCTCCAAAATGATGTAATAATGTATGCCATATGTAAGATGTTCCCTATGGGTGAGAGAGGGAAATACCAAATTTTTCTTCTACTTATTTTTTGATATATCTTTAATTGCAATTATCTGATGTATGCAGTGAAGTATATACTATACTATTACTGTAGCTCCCAAATTTATCAGTAAAATGTGTAAGTACATGGGTGATCAATGTTACAGGCTGGTGAATAGAGTTGGTGTAAAGCCCGTATGTATGTGTATGACCAGGTGCCTCTGCCGGGAGAGCACTCATGGGCCGCTGGCCTGCTGACCCTCCCCAAGGAAAAGCTATCAGCTTCCCAGGCTGCAGTGAGGGCTCTGTGACCATTCTCTCCATCTTCATTCTGCCCACTGGAGGCTGCTTGCCCAACTGGTAAATTCCAGTCACATGTGCACTTCAGGACATTGTGAGAGGTGAGCTCTGTCAGTCTGGAGAGAAGGTGCAAGGGCGCTCCTAGCCCTTATCTGCGTCAGGGAGGAGGCACGAGTTCCTCTAGACAGTGGTGGAACCTATGGCATGAGTGTCACAGCAGGCTGCAGGAAAGCTCTAAAAGGTCTGTCATCACTGCTCCCGTGTGTGGTGAGGAAAGGCAGGGAAATGACAAGAGAAGATAGGAAGAGGTGATACTTGAGCTGAGCTGAGCTGAAAGGTGAGGGGAGCTGAGCTGCAGGCTGGGATGATGACAGCTGAGGTACAAAACAACTTAATGCTTGTGCTGATCAACTGACTTTGCAGGTCTGGGGCCAGTGGTCTGAGCATCTATTTAGAGGGTAACAGTATGCATGATAGCAACTATGGGGATCTCCTTCTGCCTTGTTTTTGAAATTCTATATTGTTCTCACTGTTTTGTTTTGTTCCATTTTATTATTACATTTTATGCCCTGCAAAAAACAATGAAATCAAGAGAGACAGTAATTTCCTCTATGTGCTTTTATATCTCAAAGATAAAAAATTGAAATCTATTTTTTACCACTGTAAGTAATACTCTTATAATTTATAGCAGAACCTGGTCTCTTAGGAAGTGCAGAATACTGAACTTACCAGGATGCTCATGGTGGCGGGCCACAAAACCACAGTAATAATAAAAAGAACGGTAGGTCTGTGGTGAAACTGTGTGTTTGATATATTCCAACAGTTGATATTAAAATCAATTTTTAGCTAACCATGTTAGAGAAAAGACTGGCTCCCATTTTTGCTCTCTCTGTAACTACAAACTTGTTACATGTTGAACAGGTCCACACCTAGGTAAAGATTGGTGGAAAATATGATATAGATGCTTTCAACAGACGTAACAACACTGCTGTTTTTCTAAACTTCATAAAGTTTGTGATACTTGTCAGTCTTTTAACATTAGCAATGTATTAGAATTTCTTTTCTCATTCTTAAAATGAACTTGTAGTTTTATTTCTAGTTTTGTATTTTTAATTTTACATATTTTTAAAAAAATTCCCAGAATTCCTCTTTTCTGATTTTTGTCCCCAGGTTTCTTGACAAAAGTTTTGGTTACACCTGAGAGTCTCCCTTAGTCCTGAGGATTAGGCTTTTGTGGGAGCAAAACGGAGCACAGGCAGGCTACTGCTGGTCTTTTCTCTAATGTACCTCTCAGAGTGGTGAAGAGTTAACAGATTATGAATGTGAATGGGGACAAATGGAAAAAATAACCGGGGAAAACAAAAATGATGCAGATTAATACTTCAAAATATAGCCCAGAACATACATTTATCCTGATTATTTGTGTTAGGTCCTGTCCTATAAAGCCTTACATGCTATTTCACTTAATCTGTGAGACAGCCCTGTGGGTTAATGTCTTAGTTACTTTTCTCATCACTAGGACAAAATAACTGATAGCCATAAGTTAAAAGAGGAAACGTTTAATCTCAGCTTGAACTTTGTAGAGTATTCTAAGACAATAACTGGTTGGAAGAAAATCCGAGAGATTGGTATATTGGGAGCCATGAATGTGTTACTGGGCCCAGGTTCTTGGGTCTAGAAAAAGATAACGGTAAGTAGAAATGAGCCCTGACTAGAGGAACATAAGCAGTCAAGGTTTTCATTGGGACTTCTACTTGACCAAGAAGGGAGCTGCAGCTCTGACAAATGGCAAGTCAGGCTTGTGGCTCCCCAAAATGAAAGGGGTAGCTAATATAGCAAAAGTTCCCACCCCAAATTTCTCACCTTGTCTTCCCTGCCAGAAGGGATCCAAACTTGAAGATACTGCCTGGTCCTGACTGCTCAGGGTCTGAGCTCAGTAGCAGGCAGCTCATAGGTCAGCTGTGACTATCAGGGTAGGCAGGTGTCCAGAAGGCTGACCCCTGACTGCATCTGTGCTACGTAGTGGGAGGTGTTTGCAGTTGTTGTAGTTCACATTCCGTATGTTAGAGACTTGGTCCTCTGTGGAGGTGGGACCTTTAGGAGGTGGGACCCAGTGGGGGTCTTCAGGTCAGTGGAAGGCATAGCCTTGGAAGATACTGTGGCACCCAGACTTCTGCTGACTTCCTGTCTGGCAGCCCGCTTGCTTCTGCACACCTCCCACCCAGGTATTTCCTTGTAATAACACAAAATGAACTAATGCAAAGGCCATAGTAATTATGTTGGAAGATTAAATTGGGAAAATAAAAGGGCCAAATCCTTAGAAAGTACTCAACCCCAGTCAGAATAGAGACCCAGAATAGCAAAAGTGATTCTGGGCAACAAAAGCACAGCAGGAGGCATAACAATACCTGACTTCAAATTATACTACAATGTTAAAGTAATAAAAATGACATGGCAATGCACCAAAACAGACATGTAGATCAATGGACCAAACAGAAGATGTAAAAACAACTCCAGACACATTCAGCTCTTTGATGTCTGATAAAGGAGCTGAAAACAAGGATTGGAGAAAGGACAGCCTCTTCAGTAAATGGTGCTGGGAAAACTGCTTATCACAGGTAGAAGATTGAATGTGGGCCCATGTCTCTTATCATCTACTAAACTAAAGTCAAAATGGACCAAATATCTAAACATTAAAGCAGAAACACATAACTTACTGGAAGGTAAAATTGGTAAGACTCGAAGTCATTGGTGTAGGCAAGGACTTTTTGAACAGAACTCCCATTGTATAAGTATCAACAAATGTGATTACATTAAAGTAAACATTTTCTGCACAGCAAAGACAACAATCAACAAAGGGAAGAGACAACCTACATAATGGGAAAAAATTTTGACAGCTATTCCTCAGGGGACTAACATCTGGAATATGTAAAAAAAAATTTAAAAAATTAGACTTCCAAAGATAAATGACCAATCAAAAATGGGCAAAGGAAATAAATAGGTACTTCTGAGAAGAAGATGCAGAAATAGCCAGTAAACATGAAAAAATGTTCAACATTTCTGGCCATTCAAGCAATGCAAATTAAAATAATACTAGGATTTTATCGTATGTCAGAAAAAACAGCAATCATCAAGAAGTCAAATAATGACAAATTCTAGTACAGCTGCAATGAAACAGGAAACTTTCCACGTTGGTGGTGGGAATGTAAACTAGGACAAAAATTATGAAAATCAGTATGGATATTTCTTGAATAATTAATAATAGAAATTTCATTTCACTCAGTCTTCTAAGTATCTTCCCCAAGGAGCTAAAGTCATCATATTATAGAGTTCTGATGCCTCATTTATCTGCATGTCAGGTTCTTTCCTAATGTTTGGGAAATTTGCTGCTACTATGTCTGAAAATAGTCTTTTTATGTCATTTGTGTTTTCTCCTTTTTTGTTGACACTTGGCAGCCTTTTTTGTTTCTCTTTTCAGCATCTTGCAGCTGTTGAATTATTTCCTGATTCCTCGTTAGTTTTCAGAGCTGTATCCTTTCATGATCATTACTCACAATCATGTCTTCAAGGTCTGAGAGTCTATCTTTAGTTTCATTGATGTGATTTTGCCAGCTTTCAGTGGAATTTTTGATTTCCTGAATATCTCCTTGAATCTGTTTCATGTATTATAATTGTTTCCTGTATTGTTCATTCAAGGTTTCCTTCACTCTCCTATGCTCCTCTATGTTTTTACCTATGTCTTCTTTGGCTATATTCACCAATTCTTTTATTATGTTTATTATTTCTGTTTTTACCTGAGTGATTATTTCTGATCTGATTTCCTTTACAGCTTCCTAGATTTGTTTCTTTACTTCCCTTGTTATCATTTCAGAGATTTCAGATGTGTCATTTCCAAATTCATCCGTGTCTGTCTCCTGGACTTGATCTGGATGGGCTGGAAGTTTGAGACTGTGTTTTGTTCTTTTATTGTAGCATTTTCCTGTTTTCCTTCAAATCAGCAGGACACCAAGTCCTAGCTGCTTCCCATTCTGGTGGGCTGTCCAGCAGTGGGCCTCGCTGAGGGTTGGACGCAGATACCCATCTCTGTGGGCTTCACTGAAGGTTTCCGGATCAATGCAGGTTGCTTGGCACAGGTTCCCAGTCCCTGTGGGCCTCAGGGATAGTTCCCAGGTGTGGATGGTTTTGGGGTACAGAATCCCAGGCCTAGCAGGCCTCACTGAGGGTTCGCAGATGACTGCAAGTCCCTGGGCCCAGGCTGCCAGTGCTGACGGTTCCTGGAGGACTGTGGGTTGCTGGGAGGAGACTCCCGGTCCCCTCGGGCCTCAGAGATGCTGTCATAGCTTGCCAGTCACCAAGAGCCTCACTGAGGGTTCCAGATGACTGTAGGACCCTAGGCACAGACTCCTGATCCCTGTGGGCTCAAAATCACTTTTTTCCAATGTGAACATTGATTGCATTAAATGACCCTTTTACAACTGCTTTATTTTTTATATTTACTTGTTTATTTGGACTTTTATTAGTACATGCTTGCTGTACGTAATGATTACATTCATTGTGAGGAATTGGTACATGTATATAACCTTCGCCCTCTTTTATTTTTCTAGCATTTGATTCATGTATTTACAAGACCTTATAAAGTTAAATATCATATATGCAGATTGAAAACCAGACTAATCTTTTTAACAAAAAGAAAATAGATTTACCTTTCTACCTTCCCAAGGACTCTTACAGTGATTTTTCTTCTTACAAAAAAATCACTTATTTACATGTATTTACATTGCAAATCTGGGTTTGGGATGCTGTGGGTTGGTGGTATGAGTGTTTCATTTCGATGGTTGAATTAAACTTGTGTTCATTAGGAAAATGTTTAGTGAATATGAATATGCACCTGCAGTCCAAGCCCGGGGGATGCAGTGGTGCTGCCTAAATGGAGCTGTAGGGTAAAGATAAGAGCGACACACATTTCAGATGTTTTTACAGCCTCAAATAGCCAGACACCATATTTGTAGCTATGATTTGTTATAAGCTCAAAGCTAGATTCTTAAAGTTTTAATTATATGGCTGCAATAAAAAAAGTAAAACTTGCTATTTTTACAGTCTTGTACAGTTTCAAAAAAGATTAGCTTTCATCACTTTGGCAAGCATTTTTGGTGCAGCTAGTGTGTACTGCTATGCACCAGAAACCCAAAGCTAAACAAAATAGTTTATGTCTTCCTAAAGTGACAGCCAGAAGAAAAAAACCAATCAAGTAATTAAGAGTGATCAGGGCTGTGTGTGTGTGTGAGAGAGAGACAGACGCACCTGGGAGGGAGGGAGGAGAATGCCAGAGAAATCGCTGACAAAGTGATAATGTTTTGGTTGAAGATAGGTAGGAATAAACTGGGGAGATGGGACAGGATTCCAGGAAGAACGAAGAGTACACAAGTGGAACCAATGCAGGACGGAGCACAGATGATTAAGGAGGGGCTGACAACCAGTGTGCCTGCAGCTTAGCACAACAGGACAGGAGGCCACGGTGCAGAGTGAGAAGGTGGGAGCACCAAATGCTTTATCCAGACAGCAACGGAAGCGTTTGATGAATGTCAGGGAAGTGAGCGACATGCTTAAACGTACATTTATAAATAACCGTAACTGCTGCACAGAATGTCCAAGCTGTGTTGTCTCCCTAGAGTAAGAAGCTGAAAAAGTAAATAGGATCCAGAATGTACAATAGATATTATGAAGCAGAAGGAAGCTGTTCAAAAGGAAAGAGCAACTGGGATGGGGAAAAGGAGAAAAGAAGGAAGGGAAAAGGAATAAAACATGTATATACACAAACACACAAAATAGTTAAGATAGTTGTGCTGTTAAGTGCTATTATTTCATTGAAAAGAAAGGTGTGTGCCTATATTGTTTGATCAACTTTTCATGCCTGTAGCTTATAATAGGAGCAACTACTTTGAAAATGACAATACGCAATGTGCTAGCCATTGTTACTCTCCTATGATCTTATTGTAAAATTTCATACCATTGTTTTTATTGTTTTTTTTCTTTAAAATAAAATTTTAAAAAAGAAAAAATGAAAAGAACAAAAAATATTTAAGTGCTGGGAGACCAGATTTGGAAACTGCTGTATTTCATGTAGGAAGTAGTTGTTTAAATTAGTGAAATGACAGTGGAATGAAAAAAAGACTTGAATAGGAATTGTTTTGGCTTTGGGGAAGAAGAGATGTTATGGTTTGTATCTAGATGTCTCCCCAAAGGCCCGTGCAGTTCTGGGTGTGGGCTTCTGGAGTTTATGATGGACTCATGGTCCAATGCTGGTATTATGGATGTGAGTGCTATACTTGCCCTGGGGCAGGTAGCTGGCACACAATACAAGGGAGGGAAAGAGCACTACTCTGCCATAAAGAAGGGTGTCTTTGGTTCTCTCCTCGTGCATATGAATGAACCATAGGATTTTCTCCTGTTCATCTGCCTCTGTCAGTTTCATTTGCAGTTCTCACATGCTGAACCTGTGAAAAAAATGTTTTAACCTAGTGTCTTGGTTACTTTTCTCTCATTGCTGGGACAAAACATCCCACACCCAAAATGAAGGAAGGAAAGGTTTATGTAGCTCACAGTCTGTGGAGGTTTCAGTCCATAATCAGCTGGCTCTAAAGCAGGGTGGCACGGCACTGGGACAACACTTCAAGGCAGCAGCCAAAGCAAAAGGGGGAAACAAGGTTCTTCTCCTCCCTTATATTGTACACAAGGAACCCCCCACCTTGGGTGTAGTACCCATAAAATCTCCTGCCTTCCTCTTGGAAAGGATAAAGATATTTACAAAGTAAGGACTCTGGCTCCCTGCTGAGTCTCTCAGTTACACTTCTGAACTTCTCAAATTGACACAATGTATCAACCATAACACCAGAGGAAAAGTTTTGCGTCCCTGACACTGCTAACTCGTGCGAGACACATTATTTGAAGATTTTAAAGGGGAAGCTCAGAACACAAGCTCAGCGGCAGTGAGTAACTGGCTCAAGGTCACACAAAGAGTAAGTGGGTAATTGGGTTGCGTCCCAGAGAGCAGTGCAGCTGTTCTGTTAGCCAAGCAGCCCACTGGGACTCATAAATTCCAGTATCAGTACAGCATCAAGGACACAAAGTTGAGGGACAAGAAAGGAGTGGAAATCGGAGGACAGACAGCTGCTCTGATAAGAACGGAGTAAGGGAACCAGGAAGGTGGTTACCAGTGGGTCTTACTCCCTGGCCTCTCCTACAGGGGATCTGGGACTTTTCTCCCCACCCAGAACTTGTGATGGTTAGTGTAGACAGTAAGAGGGTGCGTGGATGTCTATTGTACCCAATAATGATGCTAGAATAATGTAACTATCATCTATCAATCACCTATCATCTACCTTTCTATGTATCTATATCTTAGTGCTTAAATGTGAGCACATACTACCTTCAAGATATCAGCACTTCTCTCTGTTTCCCCTATATTCTTTTTTAAAAATTAATTTTATTGGTACACTTTAGATATACATAACAGTCACATGCATCATAAGGAATTTGTACCTGTATGGATAGATCTTGATTCATTTTTCCCCAACCTTCTCCTTTCCCTCCAACACCTCTTTCTCTCCTTATTTACAAAAGTTTTGTTTGCTTTTTTCCTTCTTTTTTTCTTTTCCTTGTTTCCTCCTCCCCCTCTCTTGTTTCCCTTCCTATTTGAACATTTTTTTCCTATTTCCCAATATTGATTATACATTTTGGTCCTTATTTACCCTTTGTTTTTTCACACCAGAGAAACAGTGTGATATTTACACACTTGTGTCTGATTTATTTCACTTAACAGTGTGGTCTCAAGGTGTATCCGTTTACCTAGAAATGTCTCTAGTTTGCCCTCCTTTAATATGGCAGAGTAGTACTCCATTGCTTATCAAAACCACTGCTTTATCCATTCGTCTGTTGATGGGCATTTTAGCTGTTTCCAAGATTTAGCTATTATAAACTGTGCTGCTATAAACATGAGTGTGCATCCATCACTGTGGTATGGTGTTTTGAATTCTTCTGAGAAAACACCACCAATGGTGGAAAAGTGCTCCTTTTCCCCTAATCCCCCCAGCATTTATTATTAGTTGATTTCTTGATGGCGGCCATTCTTTCTGGAGTGAGATGGAATCTCAGTGTTGTTTTAATTTGCTTTTCCCTAATGGTCAGTGGTGTTGAACATTTTTTCATGTATTTACTGGTCATTTTTATTTCTTCTTCTGAGAAGTATCTATTCATTTCAGATTCCCACTTTTATTTGGGTCTGTAAATTTTGGGGGAGGATCTAATGTTTTTTAATTCTTTGTATATTGAGGTATTAGTCCTCTGCCTGAAGAGTAGCTGGCACAATTTTTATCCTATTCTATCTGTTGTCTCCTAACTCTGTTGCAGGTTTCCTTTGCTGTGCAGAAACTTTTCAATTTAATGTGATCTATTTGCTGATTCTTGGTATTATTTCTTGTGCAATCAGGGTTATGTTCAGAAAATCTTTGCCTACATCTATGTCTTTGAGAGTCTTATGGTATTTTCCACAAGATTGTGTTTCTGTTCTAATGTTGAAATCTTTGGTCTACTTTCATTTCATTTTTGTGCATGTTGAAAAATATGGGTTTAGGTTCAACATTTGGCATGTGGAAAGCCAGTTTTCCCAGCACTATGTGCTGAAGAATGGAACCTCTAATTTTAGTTTTTGAGGAGTCTCTGCACTGATTTCCACAGTGGTTGCACCAGTCTATTCTACAAGCATTTACTTGGGCAGCACATACACTATCTTCTCCCAACAGCAGTGGAGAAGAGTTGCTTTCCCCCCATAGCTCTGCCAGCATTTGTTATTGGTTTATTTCTTGATAACAGTCACTCTTTCTAGAGCGAGATGGAATCTCGGCATTGTTTTAATTTGCATCTTTTGAATGACCAGTGATGTTGAACATTTTTTCATATATTGATGTGCTGTTTTTATTTCTTTGTCTGAACAGTGTCTATTCATTTGTGATGCCCATTTTTGGATTGTTTATTATATACACTATTGGAGCTGGGGGAGGCTTATCATTTATGCGGTTGGCTTTTTCTCTGTGTCTTGCCTGTCAGCTCTTTCTTTGGTCTCTTGGTTCAAGTCTCAGGGTCATTTGGTTCTTTTCTTTATCTGTTTTTTTCTCTTTCTCTGCACTGATTCGTGACCTCTTTCCCAGGGGGAGTTTTCTAGTAAAGTTTGTTTTTAACTCAGTTAGGATTAGCAAGAAGACCTAATGAGGCCCCTATTCTATTTTTTGCCCTGTCTCTAGACCCTTGATCTACAATCAGATTTCAACTTTTCTTTTGATATCGTCTCATTTTTTTTCTGTTATATCAGACCTTGGTTAATCTTGATGTCAATTGTGTGGTGAAGAGTAGAGATTGGGGGAGGGAGGAGGTAGGGGGGTGTGTGTGTGTGTGTGCGTGTGCATGTGCACACATGTGTGTGTGCACACACACACTGGTGAGAAGGTCTGGGAGCTCAGAGTTGGGAGAAGGAAAGCCAGGTCAGAGACCTGCACTGAACCTGCAGTGGAGAGAATGGAATCAAAGCAAGAAAGGGGCAAGAATAAGGGGCACATGTTGTGAAGATGGAAATTGGTTTGGAGATATGGGCCAGGGAAGCCATAGCTCTCTGAATTTGCTTTTGCCTTCCAGAAGAAGCTGATCATGAGCGCCTGCATAAATCATGGGCCTCACCGTCCCCTTTAGTCATTCCAGATGACAAACAAGTAAAGGCTCAGGAAAAAATGTATTACCCTAGAGCTTCTCTCTGTGAGGTGGCCATCAGATATTTGGCTATTCTATTATACACTGGTGGGTTTTTCTCTGTGTCATATAATTGACTGATGTTTTATGGCAGTGCAAGTACAGTTTGTACTTCCAATGGACCATGAACTTCTTCAGGGCAAGAAGGCCGAGCGTTCTGATCTGCAACCTTCATTCACCCAAGCACTCACTATTTGAAGAATAGTGAATTCTTCAAATATGAGAATAAAGAACAGAGAGGCTTCAAAGACGACTGCTAGAGTCCTACTGTAATAGTTTTATTGACATATAATTTACATACTTGAAATGTACCTACTTAATGTTCCATGGTTGTGAGCATATTTAGATTTCTTCAGCTCTCAGCATGATTTTTCCAACAGTTCATCACCCCATAGAGAAACCTCCTATTGTCAGTCACACCCCATATCCCCCGTGCTAACTCTATATTAGTTCCTCTAGGTGCACCATAACTGTTACACTTTGTGTCTAAATGTCCCCCCAAAGCATCATGCAGTCATGGGGGGCAGGTTTTTTAGAAGCAGCTGAATCTAGAGTTTGTGATCAGTTCAGTGGTTTGGCACCACCCTAATCCCAGAAGTCTCAGTAGAGTATAATAGGGGCAGGAGATGCTGTTAAGGTTGGTTGTTGACTTTACTGTCTTCTGCCTACCATGTGAAGCCACCCTGCCCTGGAGCCAGCTGAATACAGACTGAAACCTCCACAAACTGTAAACTAACCAAACCTTTCTACCTTCAACTTTGGGTGTCGGGTATTTTGTCTCAGCAATGAGAGAAACGTAACTAAGTCAATAACAAATTATTGCAGCTTTGGTGGCTTATTACAACAGAATCTGCTCTTTCTGTTTTGGAGGCCAGAGCCTGACATCACGGTGTCAGCAGGGCCTTGTTTTCTCACAACACTTCAGCAGGGACTCTGTTGCCTCTTCTAGCTTCTGGCGGCTACAGTTATCCGCTGACTTGAGCTGCATCATTCTAGTCTTTGCCTCCACCTTCACGTGGAGGGGAGGGATGGCAGGAGGAGGCGAGAGGGAGGGAATCTTTCCTCCCTGTGTTGCTCCTCTGCATGTCCTTTATAAGGATGCTTGTCATTGGCTTTAGGGCCCATCTGGGTAATGTGGAATAATCTGTTCTCAAGATTCTTAATTTAATTACACGTGCAAGTTTCCTTTATCCCAGTGATATTACTTTCACAGATTCCTGGAAGTTAAGACGTGGCCACATGTTTTGGGGGAACATCATTAACCCAACCCAGTACACCCAGGCAATTTTTAATCTATTTTCTATCTCTATAGATTTTCCTGGCCTGGACATTTCCTTTCTAGGATTTTTACCCAAGAACTTGAGTGAATGCTAATGCTGCTCACTTAGGGATAGACTGAGGTGCAGGACCAGGCGTCTTTGCCAGTGCCATGCTTGAAATGCATACTGGGCATCCAAGTGGAGATGTCAAGTCAGCACTTGCAGACATGAATCTGGACACGTTAGTCTGGAGATGCAGATCTGGTGTCACTGACATACAGGTGGCATGGATAGCTATGGGTCTGAGTGAAATCACCTAGGGTGGAAGAGAGGTAGGAGGCAGATCAATCTGGGGAACATGTGGGTGATGCAGAGAAGTCATAAAGAAAATTTAGAAGAAGCAACAGGCAATAAAATAATGGAAATCCAAGAAGTGTTTTCCCAGATGTCAAAAAAAGAAAGTTTCCAGAAGGGGTGGGGTTATTTCACTATTTCACATATGCTTGAGATTTGGGGGATAATCATAAAAGATAGGTATATATTGGATTTGGCAACTATATTAGTCAGGATTTTCCATAGAAATGGAACAAACGGGACATATGTAGATATATAAGAGGAGATTGATTATGGGAACTGTAGACATCATGTTCCTTAATGATGTCTGCAAGCTGCAGAATCAGAAGAGCCAGCATACAATTCAGCACAGTCATGTCAATGTATGAAACTGTCACAGCAACACAGACTTCACTAATGGTCTGATAAAGCAGTTTGGTGGGGTGGTTTTGGTGGCAACTCAGTTCAGGGGCTAAAGAGTAAGTGGGAAAAAAGAAATAAACATGCTGACCATAAAGACTTTTTCTAAGAGGTTTTGCTCTGAAGTGAAGCAGAGAAATGAGGCTTTAGCTGTATGTGTGTTTTGAGATTTGTTTTGTTTTGAGGATGGAAAATAACGGAATGCTTTATACCTGGGGAAGTATTTAGTAGCAAGAACTTGAAAAGCAAGAGACACGGTTAATTCTAGGAATGATGCTACTGAGCAGACAAGTTTGAAAGAGTCAGCCTCTGATAACAGGCTATCACAGAAGAGACATCCCTGAGGGGTGCAGCAGGAGACCGGGACCTTTTCCAGACACATTCTACTAGGCAGGAGGAGGCAGACATTTGGCTGATACTTGAGTTTAGCCAGAGTTCACATTTTGCTAAACAACAGCATGGAGGGAGGAGAGGGCAAGGAAGGGACTAATGTTTGAAAGGGGGAAATTAGGAGACCATGGAATTGATGCTGAGTTCAGAGGGAAGAAGGTGAACCAATAACGAAAAAGTAGAGGACATAAAAGGGTCAAATACAGCTGATGTGGACTAAGAATAAGTTATGAACCGGGAAAGGAAGCCCTGGTCAGAGCGGAGTGCTGTGCAAGGCACTGAATCGTGGGTGTGTGATGAGCAGGTTGGTATAACCAGGAGGGTGAGCGGCTGAAGGGAGGAAGAGGGAAAGATCACTGGTGGGGAAGGAGGAGCTAAGTCAGAGTCTATCACATGGTGCTAGGCAGAAAGCAGATGGTCAGTAAATATTGCTTCCTGAATAGACTTGAAATAGATCAATTTTTAAACACTTACTGTGTTTTGATTGGTCTTAATTAATCCTTTTTAAAAATTTTTAATTTTTCCTGAAAACAGGACATGAAGAAATCATTTAGGGTGCTTAAGAAGGGCAAAGACAAGGGGAATTTGAAGCCCTGCCTTTATAAGTCATTAAGTTTGAACCTAGTCATTTACTAAGGAGCATTACCACCAGAGCTGTCAAGAGGAAAAGCAGAATTTTGGACTTGAGGGACCTTGAACCTCACACAAAGACAAGGTCATGGTAACTCCTCATGGCTCTTCTTTAAAGTTAACACGCCTGTGCCTGGACCTGGCTGGACTTTAGGAGGAAAAGCTTGAACTCTGGAGCCGCAGAAACCAGAAGCTTGAATTCTGTCCATCACTTAGTAGCTGAGTGACCTTGGGCCAGTTAGTTAACCTGTCTGAACCTCTAGTGTCTCATCCAAAATTGAAGATTAAAAATAGTTCCTGTTTGATAGCAGTATACATAAAGAGATACAACGTATATTAAGGATTTAGCCCAGTAACTGATTATGATAAGCACACAATGATGCTGAGCCATAATCATCATTATTATCTATAAACTGGAGATAGCAAAAGCTACTTTGCAAGTCTTAAGAGGATTAAATGAGATGAATTATGCAAAGTACCTAGAATGGTATCTACCATGCACTGAATACTAAATAATGGTTAGCGGCTACTATGAAATGAATTAGTGGACTAAATCCTTTAGTTCTATATAGCAACTAAAAAGTGATGAAGGGCTTTCCCTCTTCTGAGCCTCAAACTAGTTAATATGAATCTTTCCATAGCTTTGCTAATGGATCAGGACTTTTGTGGTGACA
Source organism: Dolichotis patagonum (assembly GCA_004027295.1). Taxonomy (NCBI): domain Eukaryota; kingdom Metazoa; phylum Chordata; class Mammalia; order Rodentia; family Caviidae; genus Dolichotis; species Dolichotis patagonum. Next base: position 92,572 of record PVJX010002338.1, read on the forward strand.
GAATCAGGAAATAAGGGCCACAATTGAGTTCCAGGGAGGTGATACCAGTGTTGTATAAATTTGCCAAGAAGGAAACTAAAGCTCAAAAAAGTGAATTGCTCTAAAGATATGTAAACTGCAAGGGGGGAGGCAGGATTTTAACTCATGTTAGCCAGTTTTTAAAAGCTTCTGTTTTTAGCTTTTATTTACATGTTGGGTACAATACTGGGTAACAGTTTCTCAGTCTGGATAGAACTCTTCATTCCCCTGACCCATTACTTTTCCCTTAACCATAGATATTTTCTTACTTTGCTGGGACCTGGGACAAAGTTGGTTGGTCTCATTAGGATGAGAGTTCTCTAAGATAACTGCCTTGCCTTTCAAATTAGTGTATCATAAAGTCAAGTATTAATTGACTACATAATTTAAAATTCAGCAAATATATTAAGGGTGTCCATGTGAAGGATACATTGCTGGCTGCTCAGGGGAAAAAAGCTACTTGGGTAGGAAGGCACTTTTTAGGCTGTTTTTAAGTAACCCCTCCCCTCTCTGGGTACCAGAGTAGAAACAGCAGGTTCAGGCGAAGTGGGGAGGGCTTTAGAAAAAGAGCTTTAGAAAAAGAGCTCATCTCTTCCCAGAAAGCATCTTAGCATTTCACCTTGGGGTGAGAAACCACTTGAGCTGCCCTTGAAGAAAGGGGAAGACAGAACGGGTAGAGAACACGAAGGTGAATGTGAGCACAGGCTCGGAGAGTGGAACTGCGGAGAGTGCCGAGGGAGCAGTGTTTGGCTCAAGAAAGAGGAGTCATGAGTGACGGACGGAGCTGGAAAGGCAGCTTCCAATTAGACGCCTGTTGTTTAAGAAGTAATGCTGCTGTAGTGAACTTCCTGAGGAGGACATCAAGAAAACAATATGCCCTTCAAGGTAGCTTCAAAAATTAAATACCTAAAGATTAACCTAACCAGAGAAGGGAAGAACCTCTGTAGTGAAAATTGTAGTACTCTTAAAAAAAGAGCGTGAGGGCCTGGAGATATAATTCAGTGGCACAGCACCTGCCTGGCAAATGTGAGGTTGTAAGTTCGATTTCCGGTAAACAAAACAAAACAAAACAAAACCAGAGATTGAAGAGGACATTAGAAAATAGAAAGACACCTACTGTTCTGGCCTATAGAATCAGTATAATCAAAATAGCCATATTACTAACAATTATGTACAGATTTAATATGTTTCAAATCAAAATACCAACAGCACTCTTCACAGAATTAAATAAAAGAATCATAAAATTTATATAGAATCAGAGAAGACTTAGAGTAGCCAAGAACTCCTGAGCAAATGTGTAAAACAGGAGACGACATAATCGTGGATTTCAAATTATACTCCAAAGCTATGGTAATAAAAACAGCATGGTACTGACAGAAAGATAGACATGTTGACCAGTGGAATAGAATCGAGAAAGCAGATCAAACCCTGGCATCATTACATCAAATTAAAAAGCCTCTACACAGTGAAGGAAATAAACAACAGGGTGAAGAGACAACCTACAGAATGGAAAATTTTTTTTCCAGCTACTCCTCAGACAGAGGAGTACATCTAGGACATACACAGAACTTTTAAAAAAAAGGACCACCCCATTAAAAGACCTACTCATAAAAGAGCAATTGAAGTTAACAGACACTTATCAGAAGAAGTACAAATGGCCAACAAGTACCTGAAGAACTGTTGAGCATCTTTAGCCATTAAAGAAATGCAAATCAAAACAACACTGAGATTCCATCCTACTCCAGAAAAAATAGCTATCAGAAAACAACAAATGTGGGCTGAGGATTTAGCTCAGTGGTGCAGTGCCTGCCTGGCAAGCACGAGGTCCTGAGTTTGATTCTCAATACAGGAAAAAAAAAAAAAAAGACACACAAAACACAACCCATGATGGCAAAGTTGTGAAGAAAGTCTTCCTACACCATTGGTGGGAATGTAAACTAGTACAACCGTTGTGCAAAACAGTATGGAGATTCCAAAAAGCTAAAAATAGACGTCCCACTTGTCGCAGTACAGGATGTATCTTACATCTTTTCACACCTCTTTTCCTCCCCCTCCCAGACTCTCGGTCCCCTTCCCATGAACAAAAGATCCATCTCCCTGCCTCTTTTTATTAGTCTTTTATTTTGCTCTTTATTTGTACCCTGGATTACTCAGATGAGAGGAACCATCCAGTGTTTAAGTTTTTGTGTGTGATCTATTTCACTGAACTTTGTTTTCAAGTGTATTCATTTTCCTAGAAATGTCTCAAATTTATCCTTTTCTACAGCCAAATAGGATTCCATTATGTATAGATATCATATTTTCTTCCTCCATTTATCTCTTGGTGGGCATATAGGCTGATTTCAGGATTTAGCTATTATGAATTGTGTTGCTATAAACAGTGGTATGCATGGATCTATGTAATATGATTTTGGCTCCTTGGGAAAGATATACAGAAGATTGGATCAATGAAATTTCTAGTTTTAGTTTTCTGAGGAATTTCTATACTGTTTTAATAATTAAAAACATAGAAAGAGGTCCCGAATTCTAAAACTGTGCTTGTATACAGTTTATGCATGGGGCTAAAGTAGTATTATATAGTCAGAGCTCCTTAAAATGCATGCCACATGCAACATACTTTAATTTATCTGCGCTAACAGGCTAGCTGCCGAAGACATTAATTCAACATTTGATTAAAAAATCTGGCTGCCTCTTAGAATTCACCCGCCACTCAGCTCGGCTGCACTTCTCACCCTGCCCTCATCTGACCTCCGCTCTAATCATGGAACCAAAACTTCAAGGCAAAGGGCAGCACTGATTTTCTCGTTGCAGAGTCAAAGGGTGCTTGACATTGTTTTTTTTTTTTTTTTTTAATCAAAATTGTATTTAATTATAGAGCTCAGATAATGCTGCAGCGTTTACATTATTAAAATATTGTTTCCAACTCGAGGTCTTTCCATATCTTGTGCTACCCAGAAGTTCTCCAAGCTCCACCGGTCCTTTTGGATAAAAATATGAACACTGCACTGCATAAACGTGACTGAGGCACCGACAGCTGTGTAGGAATCGGGTTGGACAAAAAGGGCGCGACCTAACGCCAGCAGATTCAGCGGGGAAACCTAGCAAGGCCTGTCTGCTGGTGTTGGTCTCTGGGCCATGTTCCTTCCTCCCAGCTGTGGAGCACGATCCTTTGTGAAACAGGGGACCTAGGACCTGCGACCAGACAAGCCAGGTCAGAGAAGTTCTTCATGACCACCCCCAACGCAGAAAGGCAGGGGAAGATGAGCGCTCCTGGGACTCGACTTAGGGGAGAGGAACTGGCTCTCCGCGGCCTGCCTCGGGGCGCGGGCGCTGCCAGGCGGTGACTGTGACGCAGGGAAACAAACCGGGGCGCAGCAGCGCCAGCAACTCAGCCTCCCCAGGACAAAGCGTCTTGAGCCTGGAGACCAACAGCTTGGCGAGGCACTGACGTGCGTAGAGGGCCGCAGGGGACCATGAGGGACCAACAGAGGAGACAGCAGCAGCAGCACCGCAACAGAGGGCGCCGCTGGGCCCTGAACCCCGGCCGCTTGGCCGCGGGCTGGGGGCAAAGTGTGGGCAGATCGCGGTGCCCACTGCTTTATTTGACTGTGTTACCTTTTCATTTTTATTTTACTTTAAAAAATTTTAAATTTTTATTTTTTTTACTCTTTGCTGCTTTCCTCCTGCTACACATCCCCCCACACTGTCATCCACTATTTCACTCTTTTTGGTGAGTGTCTGTGTGTCTGTGCTTTGCCTAATCTCACCGCTCTCCCCTCCCAGTGGAGCCTGCGGTCGGCCCCTGGTCACCTATCCCCTGCCGCCCTTACCCAGCTCTCATTGCCTGGTCTCTTTCTCTTGTTTTACTCACGCGCGGTTTCACTTTGCCCTCCTTGCCACCTTTTCAGGTGTCTCCTGAGGACTTTTTCTCTAACATTTCTATCAGTCACAGACCCTTTTCCCATGCCAATCTCCCACCACCCTGACTTTGTGCATTTTCCTTTAGCCCTTTCTCAATACGTAATGACGTACCCTTACCATCGGTAGGGTCCCTTGCCTCCCACCACCCTCCTCCCCACAGCACGGAGCAGAGGACTGAAACACCTTTTCCCTCTATTTTATTCTCTCCCCACCTTCCCGGCATTACCCAATCCCCCAAACCTCCAGGCTTTAGAAAACTGATTCATAAAATTACCGCTCAATGCTTCTTCTCACCAGTGGGGGAGGCAGAGTCACATTCAGCGCACCTTAACTGTGGGGTCAAGGCTTGAGTGGTTATGATGGTTTCACTGCAGCTGTGGATTTCTTCCTAGGTAAAGGGAGACCCCAAGCAAGGGGTTGCGGGAGGTCTTTCTCAGCCAGCCCTGGTAGATCCCACCGTGATGGATCAGCCTGGTGCTGCTGTAGCTGAACTGATTCCACAGGAACCGTCGGACTCAGTGGGCAGCTGAGGGCCAGTGCACTGGTCTGCCAAGCCCACCATCACACTCAGGAAGGACAGTAAGGTCCCTAAACCAAACCTAACCTCAGTCAGACTCTGCAAGATGCCAGCAACCTGACAGAAAGGTGCTGAGCCTGAGCTCACTTCAGTATTACACCGGAGGGGTCAGAGGAATTTTGGGATGTGAACAATCAGGCTCTGGCAAAGAAGCTACTTGGGAATCACATATGCAGCGTCTCATTGGGATATCTGTGTTCCCATTGGACATCTTATTGGGTTCAGTTTTTGTGTTTTTTTTTTTAATTTTTTAAATTTTATTTTAAAAGGGAGTAAAATTAAACACAACAAAACAGAACAGAATGGGACATAAGAAAGCATAAGTTTCAAAGCTAGACAACCAGAGATCTTCACTGTGTCATATTGTCTCTTGTTTTCTTCCAAATGGTTGTCCTTATCCTTGCATATGGGGAGCTCATACTAAATAACATAGCCAATCTTTTCACAAGATGTGTAGTTCACTGGCTCCCACTTGCTAGGCAGGGAGGAGGGGGAGGGGGGACACAGGATGGGGGACAGGATGACGTGAGATGTCTGATTCTCAGCCCACACGCAGGCAGGATCACAGTCACCCCCCAGAGATAGGAAGAGTTCCTTGTTCTCCCGGCACCCCGAGTCAACCGCACTGTGCAGGTCCTGATGTGCCAGGGTCTCTCTCCTTCAGGCCACCGAAAGTCTGCCACACTCTCAGCCTCCCCCACAGAGGGGTGGAGCTCCTTGTTCTCCCGCACCCAGAGTCAACCGCACTGTGCAGGTCCCGATCCGCCACGGTCTCTCCCCTGCAGTCCCCCTAAAGTCCGCCATACTCACCTGCTATTTCTTTCTGATAAATTGACCATTCCATTTCCAAAGTTCTGAAATGGCCAACAGACCACAGATAGAATTCTCTTTAGGCTCCTGTTTGAAGCCAGCAGCTATAGTGATCTGCAGGCCTTGCTTCAGGGCCAAAGTTTTTGTGTTTCTTGATTTATTTATCAGTGGGGGGGGTTACATTATGTTCTTTATGATGTCATGTGTTTATTAGGTTGTTATTCTTGTATATTTGCTTGTTCACTGCCTCTGGTTTAATAGGTGTCTAGGTTCTCCCTTTTGCCTCAGCTCCCTGTTGCCTTCAACCTGAGACAATATTATTAACACATTTCTTTATTCTTTTTTAAATTTAATTTTTTAAAAATTTTATTTAAAGAGAAAAAAAGCAAAACAGAAAAAAGGGTGGAAATAATACAGAATTTCAAAAAAACAGTAAGAGATCACTAGTTGATAAATTACATATTGTCCTCTTAGAAATAGTTGTTCATGTTACAAAATTAAAGCATACAAAGTGGACATTCAAACAGCGAAGCTGCAAACAATTCTGTTCAACAATCCAACAAACTTAGTAATACGGTTATCAATCCTACACACTTAAACATACATGCAGTTATATCCTTTAGAGCACTTTCTTTTCCTCCTTTTGCTTTTTAAGTCCATTATCTGTTTACTTATACAATGTTTCAACTTGCTCAGTACCTTACTGATCTGTTTTGTTATTTCCTTTTTAATCACCTTATATAATTCTGTTTTTCTTTTTTGAAGGTAGTAGAAATACAACAGAACAAGACGGAACAAAGCCAATTGAAACAGTGCAGTGAATTTGATACAGAACCTCACAACAGGTTACCGGGATAATAGTAATAGATACCATCGTATATCTCATTATCTTCACAATAGTTGTCTAGTCAATTAAGTATAGCAAAATCAAACCAAAGACAGAACATTATAAAATCAATCGCAAGAATATTAAATAGAGCAAAATAAATAATCATAATGAAACAAAACTGAAAAGAACACTTGCTTTCAAAGAGAAGATAGAGGAGACCCCCCCAATATTTGCTATGTTGCATACAGTCATCCTGCCAAGAGATGCTCAGACCTCTGTCCCCAGTTGCTAATGGGGGTGGGGTTGGGGGTTGGGATGTTTGATTCCAAGCCCGCGCACCGCACCGCTAGGCTCAAGGGACACTGCAGGGTCTCCTCCTGGCTCACGCTGGAGGAAGGCACTTACCAAGAGGGCGGGCAAATTGCTTCTTCATGCAGGCTCCTGGATTCCACTATGGCTGTGGCCAGATCTCTGGGGCCTTTCTCTGGTTCTCCTCCTGGATCACGCCCAAGCCATTTCCTTATTCTTTTGCAAACATATATAAACTCCTCCTCCCAAGTCCTTAAATTCCTCATGTAACAGCAAGCAAAATCACCAAAATGACCCCCACGATTTGGAGGCAGATTTATTTACGTCGATGGGCACTAATAGGGCTCATTCCCAGAATATCAGGCCCTGATCTCAGGTGGTCTGGGGCTTATATGGGATAAGCAACCAGGAAGTACAGAGGCAGAGTGGCTTGTCCATTCCATTGGGGATTGGTTTATACAGTGTGTGTCATAGTGACCAGCTGTTTCTAGGAGACAAAAGCAACTGGAACTGGAACAGGAACTGTTACCTGGGCAAATGACAAACTGAAGTACACTGGCTAGAGGGGAGCACTTTCTGTTACACCCATACTTAGCTCTCTCACAGTTACTGCTGTTCTCACTAATCCTCAATCTTTCCCATCCTAGACCTTTGACTCTTTCCTATTTACCTATCTTAATGTTCCCCCCCAACTGATAACCACATAGTTCTCTTTAACCACAGAGCAAACTCTCTTCCTCTCATATGCCCTTGCTCACCACAAGATATCTCTAAAAACCCTTAACACTAACCTTTCAAATCAACTCAGCTCAAAGTACTCTGATAGAATCAGAACCCACATTACCCTCGTCTTCTTATCAACCACCAGTTCCTGCTCCAAGCCTTCCTGTTGGCGTCTGACACTTCTCGTCCACCCACTTCCCATCTTCTCCACCCCACCTCGCCTTCCTAGTGGCAGAGTAAGCACAGGTAACTGTCACGGTGTGCACAGAGAAACACGGGGAAGCGTAGCCTCAAGGACTGCTGAACCTGTGCATACTGTATAAATAGAAGCAATTTTTTTCAGCAAAACATAGGGACAGGGTTGAAGTCACTTAAACAACAGAAGGAGTAAATACTAGCACTGGACATGCAAAGCTGAAAATTATTCATGGGGAGGCAACATTCTACTACAAAGCTCCATATAAGCCACAAACTCTCCTCAGTTCTCTAGTCCTGAACCTGCTATACCCCAAAGGCTGGAGAAATAAGAGGGGGCCATGTATAATTAAGATATAATATATATGGGGAAGCAAGGAAATAGAAGATCTCCAAACTCCCCCAAGCCTCCCAAGGCAGAGCATAAGGAGAGACGAAAACAAATACCAGCTAGCAGACAGCTATGGTAAATTCTTAGAAAGGAGGAACAAAATGGATGAGTTTAAAGAGAAAATGAACCAAAAATTTATAACAATTACACTCAATATGCCCATGAGTTTCAGGGAAATAGATAAAAAATTGGATGAGCTAAATAGAACAGTTCAAAATTTGAACAACAGATTCAACAAGAACATGAATCCTTGAAAAGATGTCAGAGAGAAATGCCTAAAATATGATAGAGTATAGAATTCATACATTGCAGAAATGACCAATGTGATGTTGAGGACAAAACAGTAAATTACACTAAAGAGCCCAAAGAAGCCAAAAAGAAGATGAGAGAACAAGAGACAATTCAGAAGCTACTAGATGACAACAAGAATACCAACCTAACATCAATAGAGTTAGAGGAAAACTAAAAGATACACAGATGGATTCACTACTATGCTCAAAAGAAATTATATGAGAAAATTTCTCAAACATAAGAGTTTAAAATATAAGAAGGATTGCTTATAGAACACTGAACACGTATGATGAAAGCAGGTCACCAAGCCATATCCTTACTAAATTCACAGATTTCCAGCAACAAACAAACCAAACCGAAACAAATGAAAAGAATAAAAACCCCCAGAATTTTAAAGGCAGCCAAAGAAAAACAAAAAATCACATATAAATGCCAAGCAATTAAAATCATAGCAGACTTCTCAGCACAAACCCTGAGGGTCAGAAGAGCTTGAAATATTTTAAGCCCTGAGAACAAATAACTTCCAATCCAGATTAACTTACCCAGCAAAGTTATCCTCCAAAGTAAATGGAAGTATAAAGTATTACCATGAAAAAGATCAGTTCAGAAGATATGTGAGTGCTAAACCAGGTCTAGAGAAAATACTTCATTTAAGTGAGGCAAAGTACAAACAAAGAAAATAATAAAGGATGGATAGGAAAGGACAAAGGGAAAGGTCCCTTGCGATAGAGAAGTGATCCAAGGGGACAAGGGTGAGGGAGACGAGGAGGGGAAGGGTGGCTAAGAATGAAGATATGCCATATAAACAAATCTAATAACTCCAATTAATGTGAACATTATATGTCATAATGAGCTAAGACAAGTAATATCAACTAGTGTGAAAGGGGGAGGGGGAGGAAGAAAAAGGGGATCAAAAAAGAGAAACAAGCTGTAATATGTACATTAATCACTTTCAAGGTGACTGTAAGCTGCGCGAATTACAAACATGTACCAATAAAAAAACAGAAAAAAACACGACAGAGGCACAAAGGTGAATAAGCCACTCTTTACACTGCTAGCCTGTGACTTGTTTGCCCACCCCTGTTTCGGATCCCATTACCTGGGTCTCTGGGCTTATGCTTTTGATTTGATGAAATGTTTTCCAGTTTCTTTTTATTTTTTATTGGTACTGGGGATCAAACTCATGACCATGTGCTTGCAAGGCAGGCGCTTATGCTGCTAAGCTAAATCCCCAGCCCCATCCAGTTTTTTTTTTTTTTTAATACAAGCTACAGGACAGAAACATTTTAAAATTTCAATGTGTGAAAGGCATATAACCTGCCCTCACACTAGATTCTGGATATAGAATTCCAGATTGGAAATAATTTCCCTTCATAATTTTGTTCCATTTTCGTTTGGATTCCAGGGGTGACTGAAGCCATCCTGAAGTGAGACTTCTTGTTTGCATGTCCTTTGATGTCTAGCCAGCCCTCACCGTTGGTCCACTGCTGGAAGCAGGACCTTCCTCTGTCCCTGGTGACCTAACATGTTGTGATAACCATGCCTCACATGTATTTGGAAGGTGCGCATTTTCATCAGTGTCCTAGCCCTCTCCATCTGGGAACAAATGGCTTTCGATTTTGGGAATTTTTCTTTAAACACTTTTTGGACTTCTTTCTCCCTCATGCTCTCAAAACTGTTTGTTTGTTTTGTTTTTTGGTGCTGGGGCTCAAACCTAAGGCTTCACTCAAGCTGAGCAAGCATTCAAGCAGACAGTAACACAGTCCCAGTTGTGTTTTTAACTCATGTGTGCCTCCTGGGCTGATTCTTGAATTTTGTCATTTATTTTCTTTTTCTGTAATTTACTTTTAAGGGAATTTTAGCTCACTATAACTTTTTAATCTTTTCATTACATTTTTGTTAGTTGTTATACTTTGACTTCTGAAGAAATATTTCTTGTCTTCTGGATGTTCCTACCTTTATAAACTCTCATTTTTTTTTTTCAGGAAATTCGGTCTGTCTTATTTTTCAAAGAATGTTAACATTATGCATTTTCCAAAGCTTTAATGCACTCCTTTGTTCTCAGGGCTATTTAAAAGTGGCTATATTAAGCCTTTCTTTTCACACAGGCTTTCATCTTGACACATAATTTTAGTATTGGCTTGTTTTGTGTTCAAGAGTGGACAATGAAAGATGTGTTTGGCTGAGCCAACCAGTAACCAGCCTGCTGCCTACTGGGGCGCGGGCTTAGAATCAAACATACCCCCCACCCCAAACAATTGGGATCCAGGGATCTGGGTATCTCTTAGGAGGTGACCATATTTGGTACAGCAAGTTGGGGGAGTTTCCTTCTACTATCTCTGAAGGCAGATATTTTTATCGCCGTTTTGCTTTGTCCTGATTAACGGTGTTGCTCTATTCAATATCCTGTGTTGATGCGTTCTATAATGTTGTGTATTTCTTTGATTTTGCTGTACCTAGTAGGAGAACAACTATTGTGAAGACAATGAGATATACAATGTTGCCTATTACTGTTGTCCTGGTGACCTGCTGTGATGTTCTGTGCCAATTTCAACGCATTGTCTCAATTGGCTTTATTCCATCCTGTTTTGTTGTAACTGTTTGCAGCCTCACTGTGTGTTCACTTTGTATGCCTTAATTTTATAACATGAACAGCTATTTCTGGGAGAACAGTATGTGGTTTGTCAACTAGTGATTTCTTTATGGTTTTTTTTGAGGTTCTGTATTGTTTCTACCCTTTTTTCTGTATTCCTTTTTTTCTCTTTAAATAAAATTTTAAAAAAACCACATAGGTGTGTGTTTAAATTTGCTTATGAAATAAAGTCTTGAGATTTCTGTGGATGGTATCAAAAAAGACAGCTCCGAAGGCTCAGGAAAGTCATTATTGGTTCGCTTCTTACTTATTTTGTGACTATATGAGAACGCACTGTGCATCAGGTTTTGTTGTTAAAATGAAATGGACAAAGCACCGGGTGAAGGCTGCTGGCTTGGGGAGAGCCAGACCCAAGCTTCTCTCCACCAGTCAGTGAGGGAGAGAACCAGGCCCCCCTGAGGAGGTCCCCGCCTGGAAGCCATATCATTTTATTGTTTTGTTGGGTTGGGTTTTTTTCTTTTCTTTTCTTTTCGTTTTATTTTATTCTTCTTTTCTTTTGTTTTATTTTATTTTGTTAACTCTGATGGCACGAGCAACTATTTAAGATAGCAAGACATTATGGATGCCATTCTGTATTTACTACTGGTTTGTTTTTGATGTCCTTTGATGCATTCATTGTTTTGTTTTTATTCTATTCTATTCATTGTTTTGTTTCTATTCTGTTCCATTGGATTTTTAATATGTCCGAAGGAGGTATCTGCAGCTATTTTGAAGACAACAAAGGTAACTATTGTTGACTTCATAAGGTTTTAAAGTCCTGTATCACTTATTCTGATTTATTTCGATGGATTTCATTCTGTTTTATTTTCCCTGGTTTTATCCTCTTTAAAATAAAAAAAATGAACAAGAAAAAAAAAGATTTGTTTGGAAATTGACTGAAAAGGTGTGTTAACTGCAAGGCTTCATTGTAGGGCAGCCTGGCTAAATTCTTTTATTGGATTCTCAGCAAAGAAACCTTCAAGGCCAAAGCTGCCATTGTCCTTGAGGCACAACAGGAGGAGTGGCATGGGCAGCCTTGATGGGCAGCCTTTTCCTTAGGGTGTTCCCGGTGTCCCCTGTCAGTAAACTTCTAGACTTCTGCTCAGCTAAGGAAGAAAACTGTCTCCCAGTTACCTGTGTATATGGCTGCTCCTTTTAAATAAATTCAACTGTTTTGTTTTTATCTCAATTGTGTCTCTACCTTCAGAGACACATACCTGGTCCTTGGGAATCTCGTTCCTCTTTGAGTACCTTGTTCCATTCCAGTTTAGTCTACAGTTTTCCCTGGTCTACTTGGTTAGTTATTACTCCTTTACCTCCTTTCTGCTTTATGTTACTGTGTTGCTGTCATTTCTTCTCCCATTAACTTTGTGCTTGTGAGGCTTTGCTTTTTAAAAAACTTTTTACATTAACTTCAGAGTGGCTTTTCTATAAAGTGGCCATAATCGCATTTTTAATCTATGAAAGTGTTTAACTTCCTTTTTATTTGTACAAGGGCTCACAATTAACACTTCATTGTATCTCAGGGGAGACTTGTGAGTTGGACTTTTCAGCAGTGCTGAAATTGGTAGGACTTTGACAACTCTTAGAAATGGACTAAATGCCTTTTGCAGAAAGAGATGTGCATGAGTCTTTGGGGGGTCAGGAGTGGAATGTTACGGTTTGGGTCTAGGTGTCCCCTCAAAGGCTCACGCAGTCATAGGAGGGGCTTTTCAGAGGTGGATGCATCTAAGAGTGTGTAATGCTGAGATTAAGGGTGTGCGATTACTAAACCAGTCCACTGATTGGCTTGGCTCCCCCACTCCTGATAGCCTGGATGTCTTGTCTTCTGGTTGCTTTGCTACTGTCTGCCTACCATGAGCTGTTTCCTCTGTAGTGCCTGTCTGCCATGCCACCCCGCCTTGGAGTCAGCAATCATGGACTGAAACCTCTAGGGACTGTGCACTAAATAAAGTTTCCTCCCTTAACTTGGGGGTGTCATGTATTTTGTCCCAGAAAAGAGCAAATTAAATAAGGTAACCACCCTTTGGTGTCCATTGCTACAGGACTTTTTTCCTCTTGCTATATCATCTAAGTTTTTTCTCTTGGTTCTTTCTCTTCCTGTTGCTTGTCCTTTAAGTGCTGTTTCCCAGGTCTTTGTCCTAACTCTTCTTATATATTCACCTATACATTTTCTATAGCCAATATTATCTTCTTGCATGGATTTAAACCATTCCTTAGTAGCATAGACTCCCAGAACTATGTCTGTGTCTCCATATTCACATGAACCTCAAAAACTAGAAAGGGGACAAGAGGACCGTGTCTACGCATTCCTGAATCAGGTAACACAAACATCCTGGAGCCAAAGCAAAAAAGAGAAAGGAAACAGAAGTGAACTTTATAAAAGTCACAGCCGGAGCCTGACAGAAGCTGTATTAGTCAAGATGGGTGAGGGTTAGCGGCAGTGACAAGCAATCCCAAAATTACACTGTCAAGACAAACAGTTCATTTCTCTGTCATGAAAAAATCTGCTGTGGGTGGAGCAGCTTGCCAGATTACTATATGAGATGATTTTTCAAGATCTTTTCAGTCTCACAGAGAAAACATGTTTGTGAGCCCTGCCCACGACGGAAAAGGAGCTGCAGAGCTGAGCACAGGCAGTCAGAGGGGAAATACATCAGCTCTCTATTCACTGTCCAAAGCAAGTCACATGGCCACCTCTAACTTCAAGGGGGCACGTAAGAAGAATCCTCTTGTGCCCTGAGAATTGAAGTTTTGGACAGCAATAATTTGTGGGATTAACAACATTAGGCTTTAACTAGAGAATCCGGTCGCAAAGTATCTTCTAAGTTTTGTACTCATAGTCTCTAGTTTAATGACTGGTAAAGAGCGTTAGAATGTGGAATTCAAATATATGTTAGATAATATGATGTCTCTTGGAGAAAATGTTCATAAAAATCTGAATTGTTGTTTTATTGTCCTTTCAAAACAAACAGATACTAGGGCTGGGGACAGAGCTCAGTGGCGCAAGCGCCAACCTGGTAAAAGTGAGGCTGTAAGTTTGATCCCCAGAACCAAACAAGCAAACAAACAAAAAACCCCAAAACAGATGTCTTTAAATCCTTTCACTGACCTTTCTTTTGGGCTCAAAGGTGGAATCGTTTTTCAAAAGTAGTACTTTTTCAGGCCTGGGATATAGCTCAGCAGCATAGCACCTGCCTGCCAAGCACAAGGTCGTGAGTTTAATACCTGATACAAAAATAAAAAAGAAAGTACTTTTTTGCATCTAAATACTTGGAAACCTCACTAAGACTCTGAGTTTAAAGTCTGAAGAGAAAGTACTTCACTACCTTCTTAAGTATAATTACCTTGACCAAAATTCCTCCCCAGAGTAGACTGGAAGGGGGAAAATTACTAAACAGGCCCTCAAAGAGTCAGGAAGATGTGTGTGTGTATGTGTGTGTGTGTGTATGTGTGTATATGTGTGTGTGTATGTGTGTATGTGTATGTGTGTGTGTGTGTGTGTGTGCATGTGCACTTCTTATGTTGGGCAGTGAGGCAGTCAGCCTTGTACACAGGTATATTTACAGGCAGATAAACATGAGTTGCGAGCGGGGTCTGAAACAGCACAGCCATGTGAGCTCCAGCTGACGACCCCTTTCTTAGTTTTCATCCTGCTTCCATGAGGTAGTATCTCTTGCCCTGTGACTGACATTTTCTAACATGCAACTAAGTGCTCAGGAGGGGAGGGTGAGAGGCAATGTGAAGCCACTGATGTAGGGGACACAAAGGATCCGAAAGAAGAGATGGACTGCTCAGCATTCATTTAGGGTTCTTAGGTGCTTTCATACCAAAATCATTCCTTTGTTCCTTTCTTTAGGGTAAGGGTTTTGGTTTTATTTAAGTCATATATACTTCTGACAAAGAATTCAAGCAAGAGAGACAAATGCAAAGGAAAAAGTTGTAAAAAATCCTCTAATATAGCAATAAATGACCAGTATTACAGCAGGTTGATATCATTCCGGGTATTTCTAATGGTGCGTACAAAGAGGACAGTAAACAGCACTGTCCTTTGGTCCTCTTTCCCACCTCACTGCCTCCTCTGACCCTCAAGACTTCTCAGTCCTGAAGAATACTGGAGTCTGACTTAGAACCTCCCATCTCTCCTTTTTATACAAGGCTGGGAACCTCTTAACTGAGATACTCACAAGTTAAAGGAGGAAAGATTTATTTTGGTTCATGGATTGTAGAGATTTCAGCCCATAGTCACCTGGCTCGAAGGCAGGGAGGTATCACAGAGGAGAGGACAACAGTTCATGCAAGGGCAGGCAGGAAGTAGTGAGTCTGTCTTCTTTCTGTCCTTTTCTTTTCCATCTAGGCTACAAACCTATCATAAGTGCCACCACACCCAGGGTGGGACTTCCAATATCCACACTCAGAGATACACTAAAGCAATTTAGTTAGCACACCCCTAATCCATATTCACACACCCTAAATCCAGCCACCTCTGAAAACCCCCACCTGTAGCAAATGAGGCTTTGTGGGGACATCTAGATATAAGCCACACTTCACCAGCAACTTGACCAGCTCTGTAGTTTTAAATGATACCCAAATGCTGCTGACATCTCCCAAATTTGTATATTTGGTCTTGTTCCTGTATAAATTTGTCAGCTAGATTGCAGGGAGTTGGTCCCTAGTTGGATTCAAATTCTCTCTCTCATTTTGAAACAGGGTCTTAGGTCTTGCTATGTAGTTCAAACTGCCCTTGAACTCACTATGTTTCCAAGGCTGGCACTGAACTCATGGCAATCCTCCTGACTCAATCTCCTTAACTCCAGGATTCAGGCATGTGACACCACGCTCAGCTAGATTCTCTTCCTTTTAGCTTTAAAAGTTCTATTTCAGACACTTGTAGATATACTGTTTACTGTCATAACACTAATTTCTTAATTTTAATATTTCTAATACCATCACTTGAGCATCTACTACATGTTAGGTATTGTGTCTTTTACATACACTGTCTGATTTTATTCTCATGCAAGATATATTTAAATAAAAAAAACCAACCCCTTCCACAGCTTGGAATATTAAGTAGCTTGCATACAGCTAGTAGTGTTAGTGTACGAATTTAAACCAGAGGCCTATGTTCTTTTTTTTTTTTTTTTTTTGGTACTGGGGATTGAACTCATGACTTCACATTTGCCAAGCAGGCACTTAATGCTGCTGAGCTAAACCCCCAGCCCAACAGCCCATGCTCTTTCTGATATGCTCTATCTGTATTTCAACATGAATTTTGGTATCTGTTTGACAATTTCCACACATGCACAATTCAGTTGAGAATTTTACTGGATTTGTCAAGACTTTACCGATTCTTTTGGTATGATAGTTAACTTTTATGTGTCAACTTGACTGGACTATGGGAATCCCAGATAGCTAGTAAAATATTATGCATGTACACTTAAGCATGTGTATGCATGTGTGTATATGTGTTGCCCAAGCAGACTGCCGTTTGGATCAGTAGACCAAATAAACAGATCATCCTCACCAATGCTCCCTGGCACCATCCAAGTGACTCTCAGATATTGGCACTCCTGGTTCTTGGGCCTTTGGACCTGGACTGGGACTTACATTATTGGGTCCCTAGACCTTTACCCTTGGGGCTGGCACTGTGCCATCAGCTATTGAGGGTTGCCAGCCTACTAACAGCAACTCCTAAAACTTCTCAGCCTCCATAATTCATGAGTCACTCCCTCATAACAAATCTCTTTCTAGGTGTTTCTATATATACTGTTGGTTCTGTTTTTCAGAAGGACCCTGGCATTTGACGAGAACTGACATCTTATACTATTCAGTTTTTCAAACTACTTTCTTCCTTTTATTTAACCCTTCTTTAATTTCTCTAATAAAATGTTGCCACTCATTTTTAAGCAGCAATTTTCACAACTTAAATGAGGGAAGGCCTTCTGGGTTGGACATAAAGCAAGAACTTGGTGAATGTGAGGCACTATGAGGAAACTGCAAAACTGTGAACAGAAGAAATAACTGGGGTTTTCACTAAATAAATTAACAATTTTAAGAATTTTACAGTGGACAGTAACAGCGTGTTTCATAACACTGTAAGCTCTAAGCCAGCAAGAAGCCTTTGCCCAGCCAGCAACAGGGAAGCCGGGGTCTCTAGAGGGTAGTTACGTGATACAGCCTACCATGGAATGACGGTTCAGCGGGAAGTTTTCATGAGGAGGCTGAATATTAACTGAGGCATGATGCTTGTCATCCTTAAAAGCACAGCTTTAAGGGCTGCACTGAACACAGGCCGAGCTCGCCTTTGCGTCTTCCTCCCTCTTTCGTTGCTCTAATCTTCTCCAGTCTCTTCTGCACCTCTGTATTTCCCAGAGCCTCCTCGTTGCCACATACCTGTAGACCTACCTCATCCCAAAGTTTCCCAGAGCTCCATAAAAGAACCCCAAATGCTCCTTTCCTCACCTCCTCTGTTTATTCATATTTAGGGTATTAAATTATTCAGAGAAAACAATGGAGGACACTGTCAATCTGCATCCAACAGCCAGGCAAGCATTTCTCAAATTAGGGTCCAAGCACATAACCCTAACGTTTTAAGAAGTCTATGGGAATTAAATAGATAGCTCATATTTATTGAACATTTATTATGTGTTAGGTGCTGTCTTTACCTATCTTAACTGTTTGGTTTCATTGTGACCCTATAAAGAAGAAGCCTATATTTCCATTTAGTGGGTCAGCAAACTGAGTACCATGACTTTATCTGCATCAAATAGATGAGTAACCATGTAATGGTTGATTTATTAGGTCAAAGTTATACAACTAATAAATGGTAATGTAAGGACTCAAATCAATTAGTCTTGGTTTAGAGCTAATGCTTTCAACCACTTTGCAATGATATCATTTGGGATTCACTTGGAACCAGTATGACCTCATGTATATGTCTAGCAGTTATCTAGGACCTCCTTCTCCAAGTGGTCTTTCCAGTAAAACATCTCAGACTTCTTTACATCGCAGCTGTATTCCAACAGGGGAAATGTTATGTAGAAATTACCTGGAAGCATAGAAGCCTCTAAGCATACTGACAGACTGGTTTTCCCATAGGTGATACTGCAGATAGAAATACAGACCAAATTAAGATGCTTAAATCACATTACATATGGCATTCAAATTCTTTGTTCTGACTGGGAGTTATATCCTGCCCTTGCATCTGGGCTGGCTAGCATTTAGCCAGTAGAATATAATGGAAATAACACTCCATGACTTCTAAGGTTAAGTCAGTGAAGGTTCTGAGCCTGCTTTTTTCAGACTTCCATTTAGGGGGAAGTCAGCTGCCAGTGATAAGTTCACTATGCCAGAGAGGCTGTGAGGTGCTTTGAAATTATAGCCAGCCAACAGCCAGCATCAACTGGCTTGTCAGACTCAAGTGTGAGCTGTTTAAGCTGTCCAGCCCAGGTGAACTTCAAATGACTGCAGGTTCTATTGACATCTGATTGCCACTACATAAGAGACTTCAAAAATAACTACCCAAGGAAGTTCTTCCCAGATTTCTGGGTCATAAAATTATAAGCACAACAAACTGTTTAAATCATTGAAGTTTTGTTGTGATGCGTTCCCTCAAGAGCAGCAATAGTAACAGAATGGTTTACAAGCAAATATAAAACAGAGTGAAAAGCAAGGGCAAGAGATAGGGTAGGTCAAAAAGCTTAGGACAGGCTGGAAGGAGCACAGTACCTAAAATCTACTGTATGCAAAGTTTATATGTGTTGTCCTTCTTTGCTGTGCTAGTCTTCTCTGCAGACTATAAGAACCAAAATAGAGTAAGCAAGACTTCAGCAGACTGAAGTGGCCTGAACTCTGTTTTAGTTATCTTTCCTATCACTGAGACCCAATACTGAACACTTACAACTTAAAGGAGAGGTTTATTTCTTTAGCTTACCATTTCAGAGGGTTCAGTCCATTGTTTTTCTGGCTCCAACGCAGAAAGGGGATGGTGGAGGAAAGCTGCTTACTCCTTGGCAGCCAGGAAGAGAGAGAAAGAAGAGAAAAGCTTGAGACAAGAGAACCACCTTCCAGGTCATGCCCCTAGTGACACACCCCCAAACAGTCCCCATCTTCTAACAGCACAGGCAGCTGTGCACTCATCAATGGATGAGTCCATTGATGAGCATATTGCCCCTATGATCCCATCACCTTACAAAGCCTCACCCATGAAAATATGATACCTTTAGGGACATTTTAGATCTGAATTATAACACCCACCACACATCTGCCTAGTTGGAGAGATGAGGGGCAACTGCATCTTGTCAAAAATGTGGCTAGTAATTTACAGTCTGGGTCTATCGAAATTATCTGCTTTTCTTGAGCAGAGATATTATGAGGCCGTGATAGGGCTACAATGGGTGCCACCAATAAGCTTCCAATTTAGGTATGACGTAGCTGGCAATCTAGAAGTAGTGTGAGCTGTGCCTCCTTAATGTTTAAAGTTCACTTGACTTTCCACCTCTTTCTATATAAAGCATCACTCGTGCTTTTTACATCCTTTTTTTATCTATGTTCAACATATATCCTTTGTTTTAGGCATAATACATAACTGACATGCTTCTACATTTTACCTTTTGCTACTACTTTATATGTAACAGGATTGAATATTCTTAAATAATATCGTAAGGTATTACTGTGAACTGTGATGAGCAAATACCAGATCAGGCATATTATGTCTCATTTATTGGCCAAACCACGTCACAGGGCCAAACGCAGAGTTAATGTGGAAGTGGACTGTACAAGGGAGTAGAAAACAGAAGATGGATTCACTGAGGATCACTACTGTTAGCAATCTATTACTAATGTACAGGTAGGCAGTGATAAATCGGAGGTCACATTTTGTCCTGAAGACTGTTGGGAATGAGTTTTTTGTTTATTTGGTGGTACCAGGGATCAAACTCACAACCTTGCACTTGCCAGGCAGGTGCTTATGTCAGTGAGCTAAATCCCCAGCCCTGGAGATCAGAGTGTTTTAAAACTTCATTTCCCATCCTCAAGCCAAGGCCAGTGAATCAGAATCTTTTAGATATAGGGAGGCTCTGTGGTTGGAGAGGGCAATAAGCTCAGGTAACTGAGACTGAAAACTGTAGCGGATTCTAGGATACATGAGGTTTGGGGTTCAAAGACAAGACACAGTCTCTGCACTCAAGCAGCTTGCATACTCCATAGTGCTTTTTTGGGATTGTTGTTTTTGTAGTAAGGATTGAAGCCAGGGCTTTCTTATTGAGCAACACCCCCTTTTAAAATTAATTTTGAGATAGTGCCTCGCTAAATTGCCCAGGTGGGACTCAAACTTGGAATCCTCCTTCCTCAATCCTCCAAAGCTGACATTACAAGGCTGCAGCGCCATTACACCCAGTCATAGAGAACATCTTAACTGTCACATGCCACAGAGATGAAAATGTTTTTCAAACAACTGCATTCCATACTTCTTCAAGTAAGGGCAGTGGTTTCCAAACTTATGGAGGCATCAGTTTTAGTTGGAGGGTTTGTTAAAACAGTTTACTGGGACCTTCTGCATATTAGCTTAGATCATCTCTAGAATACTGTATTCCCAATACAATGTAAACGCTACAGAAACAGCTGTTATATTGTATAGTAAGTGAATAATGAGGGAAAAATCTGTACATGCTCAGTGCAGATACAATGTTTTCAAATATAATTGATTCCACAAGCCCAGAACCCACAGTGTGGGCTGATTGTATCATATTTACATATTTAATAGCACAAGGTTCTGGGCTCGGTGCCCCGTGCCTATGATACGGAGGAGATTTAATCTAGATTTCATTTGAGCAGATTTATTGTCTAAGTGGATTTATTCTCTAAGAAGGGGTGCCTAAATGTCATTAGGCTCAGATAAAGTATCGAAGAGATAAGGGAAAGCCTTACGGTGAAGAAGACCTTTTGCCACAGGCCTTAAAGCTGGCTTGGACCCAGACACATAGAAATACTGGAGAATGGCAGAGTTCTTTCCGCCCCAGGATGGAGGAGAAAACAAGACAAAACAAGACACAACACAGCACAGCCACAAGCAGCGACCCAGAAGAGGCCGTGACACTGCTGCCTCGGGCTGCAGCACCAGCGATCTGCACGCGGTGGCTGTCATCAGGACTCTGCCTCGACCGGCCGCAGTCCCTATCCTGCTCTGCGGGAGGGAACGGGTAGAACCGGCCCCGCGTCTCCTGGGAGCACCCTCCCCGGCGGACGCCTCAGTGGCTGGCGGGCTGGCCGCGGTGGGCGGCGGGCGCTGACCTGGCAGAGGGCGCGGCTCGAGAGCTGCGTTCCCCGAAGGCCTGCGTGGGGCGCTACACCTAGGCGAGCGAGATGCAAGGGGGGCACCTCTCAGAACACGATCCAGATTGAGGACGGCGCGGGGTGGGGTGGGCCGCTGCAGAGCCTGGCCGGGAGAGGGATCCAAAACTCACTTTCCTTTCCGCTGCGGGGGAGTTAGCGGCGGCGGGGGCCGCAGGCCAGCGGGGCTCCTTTCCCTCCATCTGCACGCCCTGGGGGGCGGGGCCGCGCGCCCCCTCCCGGTGAGGGCGGCCCTCGGGGCCGAGCTCTGCGCCTGCGCCACCCCGCCCCTTCCCCCGCCCCGCCCTGCCGCTCCCCGGGCGGCCACTAGGGGCAGAGCCGGGGCCGGGGCCTGGGAGGCGGCTGCTGGGCGGACGCTGGAGCCCCGCGGAGTGCAGATCGGGGGTCAGAAGGGTGGGAAAACCGGCGGGAGACGAGGGCGGCGCCACGGGCGGGCGGTGCGAGGCTGACTCATCCCTCCGGAGGCGCTGAGTGACAGCAGCAGACCCTCGCCGAACCGCCTGCGCCCGCGCCCGCGCCGCTGCCCCTCAGCCGGAGGCGCCCGCCCGCCCTGAGCTCCGCGGGCCTGGGCTCCGGGAAAGTTTGTCCGGTCGGAGGGCCGGGGCCCCGCGGCCTCGGGGGCAAGCGCGGGAGCCCGCGGCGTGCATGGTGCCCGGCGCCGCGGCCGCCAGTCCGGAGCAGCTCGGGGCGGGTCGGGCTGCGCCCAGCGCCTCCTCTCGGCCCCGGCCCCGGCCCCGGCCCCGGCTCGGCGGCGCCGCGCTCCGCCCGCCATGTCCCGGCTGCTGCCGCTGCTGAGACGCCGGCCCGCGCGCTGCCTGAGGCCCGGCCCGGCCGCCGCCGCCCTCGCGCCCCGCCCGCCGCCCTGGTGCGGCGCCCGGCGGCTGGGCACGCACCCCAAGAAGGAGCCCATGGAGGCGCTGAACACGGCTCAGGGCGCGCGCGACTTCATCTACAGCCTGCACTCCACCGAGCGCAGCTGCCTGCTCAAGGAGCTGCACCGCTTCGAGTCCATCGCCATCGCCCAAGGTGAGGGGCGGGGGTGGGGCGGGGGCGCCCCCCTGCTGGGTCCCGCGGCCGGCCGGGACCCGCGCCTGGGACGGCAGGGGCTCGGTTCCGTGCGCAGCTGCCCGAGGCCGGTGGGACGGGGGCACGCCGGGCGGGTGTCTCCGGGCCCGCGGACCCCGGGTCCAGCCACTGCTGCTGGGAGTTGGGTTTGATGCGCCGTGAGCCTCCCCTTGGCCCTCCTGCCCCAAGTCCTGGCTGCCCCACGCTGTTGGCTGGCCCCGAGAGTGCTGCGAACCTGCCGGGCAGGGAGAAACTTTCCTGAACGGTTGTCAGACGGAGAATCTGGGAGTTTCCCAAAAGGGGTGTAGCCACCTGAGGCAGGGATGCTATCGGCTGCTGTTTCTGGGCACATCTGGTTGTATTAATCTAAGCAATCAGAGCGAAACCGAAAGGATGGAGCAAGCCCGCAACTGCAGACGCGCAGTTGTCAGCCCAAGGAGGTTCACGCTGAACTCCAGGTTTTGTTTCCCCAAGTTTGAAAGAATGAGATGATAAAGTATTGCGGAGTGATAGGGAAATCAGTGGCTCTACACTAAAAGAGAGTTCTGCTAAAAATTAACTTGGAAGGATGGAAGCAAAGCTATTTTTAAACTAACGTGTTAAAATAGGATATTTTTAAAACAAGTGCAGAATGTGGTGGATCAGAATTTGAGTCTAGGTGAAAAGGCTGAAAGTTCAAGAAAATCAGAAGACGGAAAGGAGCGAAGGACCAAAATGGACTCAGTCTTAAAATATTTTTGCCATTTAAATATTATGTGTTATGTTCTGATGTGTTCAAAGGTTTTGAGAAAGTTTACTTTTGCCCTCCTAAAGTTGATTTATACAAACATCCCATAAATTGTTGATTTGGAACATGACATTTGATTTGCCCGAGACACTTGAAATTGTATGTTTGGACTTTGTGCATGAGTTATCTTTACTACTTTAGAAACTTAGTAGTTGTTCCTGTTCGTTCTTTTGTTGATCAGTGCAGGGAATATATTGAAATGGTTCCTCCAGACCTTGCTTCTCCACAGTGGTTTTACGGGAAAATATAACATTGGAATAACCTCAGTTATTAAACAGTTAAGTTTTAATGTTATAGGAAATCATAATTAGGTACACTACTAGCGTATTTGTAATTTTGTGTGCACTCAGTAGTTTTCATATACTCAATTCTGAAAATGTGTTCTTTGGAAAACAATATAGGCAATCACATTACAATGTTAATTTTTTGACACTGGATAGGCAAGACTATTTGAGCAAAAGTAATTTACTGGAATTTCTGCATTGTCAACATGTTGCAAGATTGCAGGGGCCTTTGAATCTGATTTGAGGGTTGTATTGAAGACCATGTCCTGCTATATGACTGGATACATTTTATCTCATACATTTTTACTTTTGTACATGCTGGCAGTATCACAGTAGGAATACTCCATTTTCCAGTGCAGATAATAGTTTAAAAATTTACATGATTTTAGCATCAGTTAAACTTATGTAAGTTGAGAGAGAGAGAAAGAGAATGAGAGACTGATAAAATATGTTGTTCAGAAGAAGCAAGTATATAGGAAACAATGTGATACTCCAGTATTGATTTCCTGTTTATAATGTAAAGAACTGTTACTGGCTGTTACTGCTTTTTGAGTCTTAGCTGTCACTTAGAGATGCTGCTTTAAATTTTTAGTGTAGTCTTGGTGCTCGCACAGCTATCAATACACATAGTTATGAGATAACCAGAATCATCACTGAACAGATGATCCTATTTGTTAATCATAGACGGTAAGAAGGATGTGTTCTAAGTGTATGTGTTCTAAGTGTGCTTTCTTATGAAACAAACACTGTTCAAAGGGTGGTTTCTTACTACAGAAGTCTGTGTGTCCTTGGAAATGGTACCTATGTGAACTGATGAAATATTTTGGTATGGAAACATTGTAGACAAAAATCATTTTTACTTTGACATGGTTAGCGAAATCTGCTGAAATTTAGTATATTTGTCCTTATCTTTCTTATTTGTTTATCCGTAGGCTTGTGGTTTAATTTGTGACAAGATAAAAGGAGAATAAATTTTTAAAGATAAGGCAGCCTGTGGGATGTCTTATCATGGTTGAATGGATTATGATTTTTTTAAAGTTACAAGCTGTTTCTTTCCCAATTTTAAAGAGGTTTATGCTGTACCTCAACTTCTCTTCTTCCAGAATCAGATCATATTCTGCTAATAGTCCATCCTTGGCTTATTATTGTTATGTGTAGGACTGGCAAGCTGACTATTACAGTTACCTTTCAATATTAGCCAAGATTTTGAAAGCAATTTTTCTTAAGTTTTGTAACTAATGTTTCTATTTATAATTATTTTTATAGTGTAACATTTTGGTTTTGAAAGATGGCAGTGCTCATTGTGTTAGTAGTTAACCATTGTGGTATAACAAATTTTCCCCAAACAAGCATGTATGATCTCACAATTTCTGATGCTCAGGAATCCTGGAGCAGCTCATTTGAGTATTTCTGGCTCCTACGGTCTTATGAAGTTGAATTCTTGATGGTCTGGAAAATCCATTTGTGGAAAGACTCTCTTGGTTTTTGGGTTGAAGTGTCAGTCTTTGCTGTGTGGTCTTGCAGGGCTGCCTGAGTGGTGTTTTCAAGTCATGGCTGCAGGGTTCATCTAGAATAAGTAATAAGTGTATACAAGAGAGATACACAGTCAGACAGACAGACAGACAGAGGCCGACTAGACTGGGTGCCGTACGTAGTCTATTATAGCTCCTTAAAAGTAACCAGGCATCTCTTTTGCAATGGGACATTGTGGGCTGCATAGAGTGAGTCAGTGAAGGGGTGGAAGTCATCAGGACCATCCTGCAGACTGGCTTCGTTTAGTAAGGCATTGCAATTCATGCTTACTATAGAGTTACACACAGACACAAGAGCTGTCTCTTGGTGGTGGTGGGGGTACTCTAATGAGAGATACAATTTGAAAAAAAGCTTCTTGGCAAACGTTTTTGTTAATTGTGCACTTAAGATATGTTTTAAAAGATTATTTTTATGAATAGCAAGTAAGAGATGTAGCAAAGTGAATATAGCAGTTTTTCTATCAATAATAGAGTTTTGTTAGCTTACATTTTTTCCCTTTGTGTAAGTAGTGATTGTGTGCTTTTAAGTTTGTTTTTTGTTCTTTTCTAGAGCCATATTTTTTTTGTTTTTTTCTGGTACTGGGGATTGAACCAGGGTTAGTGTGTGTGTGTGTGTGTGTGTGTGTGTGTATGTGTGTGTGTATGTATTTATTTTTTTGAGACAAGGTCTTGATAGTTCCCCAGGCTATCCTTAAACTTGCGATCCTCCTGCCTCAGCCTCCTGAGTAGCTTGGATTAGAGGCATACACCACCACTGTGTCTGGCTAATCATATAATTTTAAACTTTAATCTTATAACTTCCAACTTTTTTTTTAGTTTAGTTTTTTTTTTTTTAACACGAAGTACATCTATCAGAAAAGAAAGTAACAAAACACCCTCACATCTTTCCCTAAGAAATTAATATCCAACTTATTGTGATTGTTCACTTAAGGTAGAATTAGTTTTGAGAGTTCGCCATGTAGCTTAAATGGCTTTTGACAGAATGAAAGACAGGAAGATGAAAACCTGGTATTAAGTTGAATATGTAAATACTTAGAAGTAAGATTTGTCATGCAGTCCTTGGCCACTAGGGATCCCTGGCCTTTAGTAGCAGTTGCCCCCTTGCTCAGGAGTATGTGAGAAAGAAGCAATTCTGTTAATCTGTCACCTCGGGAATAGAGCAGGGATGAACTCAGCTTTTGCTCAAAGAGAAAAACGTTTCGTGTGCTAACCTAAGATGCACAGATGAACGTAGTTTGTGCCTTAGTTAACATAATGCAAGAGGGATGAGGGAAATAGAGGCCCAGCAAGAGGGGATGAACAGAGGCTCCAAAATGGCTTTACCTGCACAAGGCCAGGCCCAGCTGGGACTCTTTGGAGCTTCACTAGTGTGACAGCCTCAGAATGGTTGTAACAATTAGATAATGGGTGGGTCTCCCAGAGGAGATGTTCAGGAAGGCTAGGTAGATTCCTATTGGTTCCCTTTTTCTGTTGTAACAAATTGTCACACATCCAATAGCTTAAAACAGTGCAAACTTACTCTCTTAAAGTTGCAAGGCCCAGAGTCCAAAAGGACTCTTAAGGGGCTAACATCAAGGTGTCAGCAAGCAAGATCTGTCCTTGTGGAGGCTCTGGGGAGAATCTGTTGCTTGCTTCTTTCCCGCATTTGGCATTCTTGCTTCTTGGCACCGTGCTGGAATCTCTGCCTCAGCTGTTGCATTACCTCCTTTCTCATTGACCTTTTTGCCTTCCTCTTAGAAGGACTCTTGTGATTACGTGTAGGGCCCAACCAGATAATTCAAGGTAATCTCTCTCAAAATCTTTAGTAACACCTGTAGAGTCTCTTGCTGGGTAAAGTCATATATTCACAAGTTGGGGAATTCAGATGTGGACATCATTGGGATCCATCGCCTGTCTTATGTGCTGTGATTTTGGCTTGGAAGTCCCAGAATATCATTTCTGGTCCATGTTATTGATCAAGTAAGTCACTGAGTCGAGTCCAGATTCATGGGGAGGAAAATTAGGAGGTGGCATTTCATGTAGATGGTCATACCTAATTGGAGTTTGTTCTTTTATGTGAATATATTAAAAACTGTTTCTGTTGGAAATTTTGTATTATAATCTTACTAAGGCAGGTGATTAATATATTAGCCTTTCTTCTTTTTTTTTTTTTTGCCTACGTCCATTATTTTGAATACTTACTGTACTGGCTTCTAGTGCAATGATTCCTTTTAAAAGATTGTATAGTGTTCCTTTCTCCATATTAAGATTTCTAACTTTTAGCAGTGTATTCATTTTGAGCTGGGGATTTTGTTATGGGAACTATCCTCCAAACAGGATATTTTAGCCACATCCTTTCCCCACTAAATGCCAGTAGCCCTTCTACCAGCTTTATCCTAGCTGTGCTACCCAAAAATGTCTCCAGACTTACTTAAATGTTCCTTGGAGGGGATAGGCAGAGCTTTGTAGAAGAGGAGTTAGCAAAACCTCATTGTTTGAGAGCCGTTCCCTTATGTGAAAGCTGTAAGCTGATTGATTCTTCAGTTCCTCTGCCTCATCTCTCCTCTTCTCTTATCCAATAATACTTGTTATTATAAGTGCATTGTCTTTGCTTCTAGCTCATTGCTATGTGTATATTTGTTTCTGGATAAGAACAGAAGGATAATTACTTACCTATTAGACTTCTCACCTCTTTATCTATTAAATGAACTTTCTGATGACTGTTTTCCTTGATTGTGTTGTCTCTTCACTTCTCAACTAAATTCCAAATACTAGATAAAACTTAGAAAATGTGGCTTATGGGAGCCATATTAAGTCAAGCACTGCTTTAGTTTAATACACCATTATAGTTAATTTGATGTTTTCCATCAGTAATCACTTACTGCTTCTTTTTATGGCTGTTGTAACAAGCAAGTTTTTATAAACAAATTTTTGGATAGGAATGTTAAAATAATACAAAGTCAGTAATTTTTAGGGCCATCTGTAAGGTTACTTGGAGCCAAAAGACGATGGATGATTTTGAATGTTAGTGGAGATTGTTTTAGTTTTTAAAAAGTGGTGATGTTTGCATGGCTACACTCCTATCTGGTTTCCTTTGGCCTATCTCAGTACAAAGTAACTGGAACACAGGGACTAAATTCCTGAGTGCAGATTTTATTGGTGTCTTGTGCAAGTCAGCTGAATTAATTAGGATGTGAATGTATTGGTACTCTTTTCTTGACTCACAGGCTTCTCTCTGTTGCAAGTTAGTGAAAACAATCACATAAAAACAAGCAGTTACATGTTAAAAATTGCCCCAAATGATCTGAATAACAAGAGCTTTTACAGACAAAAGGTTTTCCAGGGCAGCTGAGTGTCTTTCCACTTCAGTAATCTCAGCACTCTGGGAGACTGAGGCCCGTGAATCACATGTTTGAGCTTACCTTGGGCAACTTAGTTTGAGAGACTATGGCTCAAAACAAAAAATAAATAAAAATGACTGGGATGTAGCTCAGTGTGAAGGTCCTTGGTTCAATTCTGTTACTCCACTCCTCCCAAAAAAGGAGATTTTGCAGGGAAACTTTGAACTGTTTGTTTTGCTGGCTTTTCATTGTACCATATTTGAAGATCTTACAGTTTTTTTCTGCCTTAGTGAAAGTATAAGCACCATGCAGCTTCTTTTAGCTGTTGAGAGTCCTTATATGTTGTATTTTAAAACAATAATTTGGGAGAGGTGCTTCTGTTCATAGAATTTCTGATTGTTACGCTCTACACCACCACAACACTGCTGTTCAGTGGGCATGCTTTGTAGGCTTTTATAGCCACCGTGAAATGGTTGGGCTTAGTCCACTGCCTCCTTTTTCTAGTGGTCTCGGACTGTTCTACTCTGTTGTCGTTCATACCTTGTGGTTGTGGAAACTTTTCTGCTCAATATGGAAGTCTGCTTCCAGGCATTGTGCTGTTTCTAACATATGCTCCTCTGCTATTGGGCAGTCTTCTCATTGATCCAGTGTTTTTAAATGTTCTTCTCTTTTTTTGCTTTTATCTCTCTCTTTTAAAAACAACTGTCGCCTTACTGTCTACTTCTTTACTTCTCAGTAGGGTTTAATATTGACAGACACTTCAAGGATCACTACTCTATTATCTTTGCAGCTAAGTAGTGACATCTGTCATGTTGTTACTGATTTTTGTTAGCTCTTAAAACAGTGGAGGCAAATCTATGGTACGTGTGTTATTACATTTTTCTTTTAAGACAGAAGATATTAAAGCGTGAGTTGATTTTTCCAAACTAAAAGCTCAGGTTTAATTGCAGTGTTAGCGTATCTTTGTCATCTGTATGTTTGCACAGTGTGCCGCAGTACTAAAGCAAGTATGGCACTGGTCTTTGAGAGTAAGGGAAACTAGTAAACAGAAACATTAATGTAGCATATGAAAAGTTTGGAAGTCAGAAAACTCAAGTTTGGGACTTGTAATTGTCATAAATTTCTAATTTTCCTTTATATTTTTGACTGAGTTTTTATCATATCGTACATAGACTTTCTAAGCTATGAGTTCATTTGTAGCTTTCAAGGTGTTAGATATTGTGACACAGCCATATAAAGATATCTGCGTTAGCTTTTTGTCACTGTGTACGAATAATTGAAATGCACAGTTTAAAGGAGGATGTTGTTTATTTTGGTTCATGGTTTGAGAGGTTTCAGTCGGTGATCAATTAGGTTCGGGGACAGAAGCGTAATGGAGTGGCATGGCAGAAGGAAAGCCGCCTACCTCTGGGAGGCAGAGAGCGAAGGGAAGAGCCAGAGAGGAGGAGGGAGAGGATGGGGTGGGGGCTGGGAGCACACACCCCTTCAGAGGTGTACGGTGCCCCAGGGAGCTGCTGCTCCTAACAGCCCATTCAGCTACGCACTCATCAGTGGCATAATCCATTGATGAGATTAGCACCTTCTAATCACCTGTCTAGCCTTATCTCTGAACATTGCTGCGCTGGGAATAAAACCCTCAGTAGGTGGATCTTTGGGTAGATACTTTGTTTAAACTGTAACACTGTGCAGTAGTTAACTGAATTTACGTGCTCTGGAGTACCCGAGGAAGGTTCAAGTTTGAGAATCCTGTTCATGTAAAATCAGGAGATCCTAGGAATTAAATCTGAAAAACAGCAATATTTGTTGTAAAGGAAGAGAAAGAACCAGAATTAGATAAGGAATAATGTCCAGAGAGCCAGGAAAAAAAGCAAGAATAGTATATTCCAAAAGCCAGAAGTGTTTCAAGAAAGAGGGAATGATCTAATGCTTTGATAGGTCAAAGAACCACAATATCTGGGGCTGAAGGTTCATTGGATTTAATAACCCAAAAGAGAATGATGTCTTTGTTGGAGCAATTTTATGATTAATTTGTGGGGAGAAGCCAGATTTTAGTTGGCTTAGAAGGAACTGTGAATAAAGAAAATTCAACTCTAATGAGAACTTTGGATATAAAAGGAAGATGTTGGATGTTGCTAGATTTTATCTGAGATGCTCTGTTTATTCGTTAGTCATAATTCTGAACTTATTTTAAGCACATTACTAGTTCATTTTTTATAGATAGTTCCTGTATAGAATTCTAGTTGATCAGAGGCTTTATTTTCATGCTGTATGAATTTAGATTTCTTATCTTCCCTTTTTTTCCACCCAATTCTCAATATATTTAAGATTGGAGAATGACATTCTTTTTTCCATACTTTGCAAAATGGTATTATAGAAAGCTGACATTTTAACACATTTTCTGTGGCAACAATAACCATCTTGTAGACACCTAAGGGATTATTAATCTTCTATTTGCTTAACAGCAAAAATATTACTATGTGCTTTGGCGTGTTCTGAGAAACTTAAAAATGGCCCCCAATTTTTTTTAATGAGGTGTACATTTTAAAAGTAAGCAAATAACACTGCTTTTAAGCAGCGTTCTATAGAAAAACCCGTGGCCATTTAGCAGGTGAGATCTTTTCATAGTACGAAGCCTATAGACAAATGGAATTTAAATGGAATTTGCCGGATTTTACAGGTTCCCTGTTTGCCCAATCATCAGCTTTTCATCAGTTTAAATTCAGAAACTACAGAAGTCAAAGGAGTTCTATGGTGTTTTAGGAATCTCATCAGGAGAAATGAGTTCAGATAGCTCTGAATTAGTGTTGTCAGTAATACAGGGAAAGTGGTAACTTACATGTTGAGAAGGAACAGGGGCTGGTGACTGATAGACGACGAAGAATATGCACACAGAATGGAAATACTCATTCAGTTTGAGGGGTAACCTCTCCACAGGGCACAGAGGAAGTGTGTTGTTGTTTAGGTAGTCACAGATGCCCAAAGTTACGTTCCAGGCAGCAGCTGAAATTGTGCATATAAGTCCTATAGCCATAATGGCCTCCTGACTCTATTTTGAAAAGCTCTTTCAATGTTGCTTTCACTGTAATTTTCTTTTCACACAGCCATCTTGCATTAATCGTGTTAAAATTTTCATTAAAGTCAAGCGTATGATTTGAAACTTCATTTTTTGTAATTAAAGTACATACAAGCTAGAGGAACTTTTTGTTGTTGCTGTTGAGATTAAGCATCAACTGTAAGAAGTGTGATGTCTTAGATATTTTTCTCATTTAGACAAAATACTTGACACCTAAAGTTAAAGCAGGAGAGGTTTGTTTAGCCTACAGTTTATAGAAATTTCAGTCTGTAGTTGGTTGTGGCATGGCAGAGGGGCATCACAGAGCAGGCAGGCAGAAGGCAGCAAGGAACAACAGGGACCCAACCCTTAGGGCAGATAGCACTCACATCCAGGGTGGGGCAGTCTTCCTTCTAGCATTGGCTATCTCTCCTAGCATTGCATCCATGATCCCAACAGCACACTACCTAGATCCAGCCACCTCCAAAAAGCCACACTTATGATTCCTTGAGGCTTTAGGGGACATCGAGACACAAGCCATAATAACATATGATCACTTACAAGATCTAACAGAATCATTTCTGCACTGTAAGTAACCAGTGTATTTGTTATAGGAAATTCTCCTTTTGTTTATTCACGTGACATTTCAGTTGAAACCATTAGAACAGGAAATTTAACTTTACTCAATTTTATAGAACAGTCAGGAGACCAACACAACGTGTCTTTGATTTTGTGGTGTGCCCGAGATAATTCAGTGACCACTGTTTGTGCATTGTTGGGGTTTAGAAATGTTATTCCCCATACTGGTGCTTTCGTAGGTTGAGAGGCCTTTGAAGATGCCTCAGAGTCCTTTTAACCTTGCTTGTTCCTTAATCCCTTACACAAGCATAGCAGAGTGTGTATTCTCACATCTTGTCAAATAACCAGAAAGATGAATCAGGGAGAGGAAACAAGCCTAGGATACTTAGTGTGATCAGACTTTACCTATTCTTCTGAGGGCACCTGAGGGGTAGCGGGGAGAGACAGACAGGATTATAACACACTCAGGTACTTAGAGTGGTATCACTGTAAGTGATGTAACCACCAATGGTCTGTAACAGTGAGCCAGAAATCATACTTACTGACATCAGTGGAGCTAGTGCACAGCAGGCGGTGTTGTGTTGTGGTGGAAACGAGTATACATGAGTACATGTGGTGGAAGTGAATGTATGTGAAAGACGCATACGTCGGATGGGAGACACACACACACAATCATACAAGGGCACTGTCCAAAGGACCTCCCAACAGCTTCACCGTGGGGACCATCACAGTGGATCTTTCGGGTCCCTCAGGCCACACTCAAACCATGGAAATGACAGGCTGACTGTACCATTGTGGTCCCATAAGATTATAAAGTAGGTCCCTGACTTATGAACATTCAAGTTGTGAACATTCACAGATGCAAACAGTCCTTGCGTTACACATTACCTAGTGACATCAGAAGCCTTAGTTTTAAGTATATTTATCCTGCGATATTTGAACAGTAAAATCACTTAACAGTGCTTTTCTCAGATACATCACTATTACTAAGTGATGCATGACTACATGTTTTTCTTCACTTTTTATTTCCCATTATGACTTGGGATAATACTGTCAGATGAAGTCTTCGTTAGTGAGCTGCGCCCCCAGTCAGACATGGTTTTTCTCTTTTGCTGCTTTTTATGCTATTCTCATTCTGTATAATTATCACCTTTAAAATTACTTCTAAAATTTTGAAGCAATCTCAATTTTCAAAAAAAAAAAATTCAAGTACAGTACAAAAGCTTTTGTTTCTGTCCCTTAAATCGTTAGAAAACAAGGTTCTGGAAAGGTGCCTGGTCATCTCTGCCCCAGGTTTATTTCCTTGGATAGTAGTTTCTTAGACATTAACTTGCAGGCAGTTTATTGGGTGTGCTGTTGGAGTCCTCACCTTAGAAAGGGAAGAGAAGGAAATGGGGTTGAGCAGAGGTGGATGTAAAGTGGCGAGACAGCTTCAACAAGACCGCTGACCCGTGAGGAGCTCTGGACTTGGGACCCCGTGAGGAGCTCTGGACTTGGGATAACCATTTCATACCATTCTGAGTTGTTTGCAAGAACTGGACCTCCACCTCTGTGAAAATGAGCTGTTGGAGGTGGACGGCCCTGGCAGGATGCAGGGCCTTGGGGGAAGCAGCATTCTTCAGCTGGGCAGTCCCTGAAGATGGCCGTGGAGAGCTCTTAGCAGGACTTGGAACAGCTAAGGATTAGATGTGCATCGCGATGTTCACTGCACTTGGAGTGCTGCGGTGTGTGTTTCCTACTAAGAGAGCATTGCTCTGCAGAGCCACAATATAAATGTATACGTTAGTACCAAATTCCATCACTTGTCCTACGTATTCCTTAAGAGCAGAAAGATCCAGGCCAGAATCACGCATTGTATTTAGTGGTTACATATCTTTAACTTCCTTCCATGTGGAATAATTCCTCAGGGTAGCCACTGCGGTTGCAATGTACCAGGCTTGTCCTGTACTTTTCCCACTCTAGCTCTGGAATCAACCATTTTTCTAAGGATCCCTGGTTTCTTTCAGTGTGGAGTGGTGTTTAGAAACCACGCTCTGGTAGTAAATGTGTTGTTTGCTGTTAGAGGTTGGCTATTTCCAGACCCTCACAGTAGACAGAGCTAGTGAACAAAAGACATGTCGTTTCTGTTTCTGTATCTGTCTATGTAGAATAAGTAAGAGTTTGTAACAAGTTCTCTAATGCTAATCCTGTGTACCACAAGGCACGTTCCTGTTTTCTTACTTTCTGTATTTCTAGGTGTCGCCTGGCAGAGCAGTGCCCGGCTCCTGTTACTCGTTGTGTACTTGTTATTTTGACCACTGCTCCGGTGTGTCATCAGTGCCCCATCGTCACCAGTGCCGACCTTCTCCCATACCCGTGTCCTTCTCACTTCAGCTCGGGCACCGACACCCTGTGCTGCAGAGCCCCTCCCTGCCACCACGCGGAAGCCTTTCTCACCCCAGCTGCTTTTTGCACCTCCTGTCAGATTGACCCCATGTGTGGGTCGCGTCACCCTGCATGAGCACGGAGACTGCTGTGGGCTGCTGGCTGGCTGCCTCCTGCACACGTGTCCACCTTAGTCCCAGCTGGTGGCTTTTGGAGTGAAATGTTACGGGAAGGAGAGAGTTACTTCCTTCTCTTCAACTACTTCTTTACATCTGTAAAGCGTTCATTAAGTTCAACACCAGAGAGCTTTACTCTTCTTGGAGGCTGTCTTTTTATAAGCACATAATTTCTTCCTTTTGCAAATTTATGTTATAAATTATTGTTATCATCTCATATTCATACATCCTACCAACTGTAACTCTGTGTAACTTTTGAGATCAGGAATTAGTTTCTGCAAGGTTTTTTTTGTTTGGTTATTTGTGCTTTTTTGGAGCTAGGGTCTCACAATGCAGTTTAGGCTGGACTTGAATGCATTATGGAGCCTAGGTTGGCCTTGAACTTGTAGGAATCTTCCTGCTTCAGCCTCCCCAGTGCTGGGGTTACCGGCATGTGCCACCATGCCGGTCTTCCTGGAAGTTTTTTTTCTTTAGTAATAATGCAAGGACAGGTTTTTTTAAAAACTGCTAGTTGATTTGTGAGAAAGTTCCTTTATTTTGGAACATATGATTTAGTAATTGAACTGTTTTCTTATAGATTAGTAAACCTGTAGCTGATAGTTAAATGATAATAAATTCAAGTAATTTAAATGGGAAATACTTTTGAGGAAAAAAATGTTGTTTTCTTTTATTTTTAATTATTTTTTATATGTAGAAAACACCGTAGATTCTAATGACGTCTTTTTCTGGATTTATGAAATTTTATTAAATAATTCATTTTTTATAATTAGAATCCTGTTTTGCATGAATTTCAGTAACTTTTAAATAACATCCCTGTCCAACAACACAATTCAAATTTTATTTATCTCAGTCTACTAACTTCAAATAATTGGATGAAGTACAAACTTTATTGTAAACTTTGCTGCTGCCTCCTCAGTTTAAAAATCATTATTTAAAAACAGATGATCATGGGGTTATTATTTATTATACTCACAGACAGAAAAACATGTATTTATGTTTCCTTGTTTATTATGTTTCCTAGTGATAAAGCCATACAACATTTTACAAAAATGCGTCCTCTGAAGGGAATTGAAGACCTAGTCCAGGGCCAGGGTGCCCGCATACTCAGCTGCTAAGGAGACTGAAGCAGGAGGATTTCTTGAACCCAGTAATTCTGGGCCAGTCTAGGCAACATAGACTAAAGCAAGGAAACAGAGAAGGAAATCGACTAAAAAGCAGCAGTGAAATGAGACATAATCGTATTTTTGCCTTATTATAGCAAAATACTTGAGGCTAATAACTGTCAAAAAAAAAAAAAAGATTTGTTTAGCTTGTAGCTTTAGAGGCTCAAAGGCCTGCATGGTGATGGCTGTCTTACTAGCGGAGTCTTGATGTGCAGGGCATCACATGGCCAGAGATGGGGCACGGGAATATGATCTCTTAATTTGATCTCGCTTCCTATGGAACTGGTATTCAATTATGGCAGCTTCACCCTGATGATGCTAATTCTAATCATTTCCAAAAGGCCCCACTGGTAAGCCACAGAGTTAATCAAGTTTTCACTCTGTTAATACCTCACAGTGGGAATTAACTTTCCCTGCATGAACTGTCACATGCTTAAACCTCATCTGAACCACAGCTCTGCTAATGCCATAATGAAATTCCATCCCATTCCGGCAGAGTACATAAGAAACGGCTGACTTTGAGAACGTCAACACTGGCACCGAACTGCTGCCGTTTGAGATGCCAGGGGAGCTCAGGGAGGCAGAGTTACTGATGGAGATGAGGAAAGTGGAGAGGCTGTGATGAGAAGCTGACATTCTGGAGGAAGTGATGCTAGTGAAAGTTCACTTTGTTAAAGGAAGTCTCAGACATAATTTTATGGCATTGAAAATGCAGAGGATAAAATATCCTGTGGTAATCTAGACTTGGAAAGGATGTGACAGTTCACCAACATATAGGAATTATGCTTGCTCCATATTATTAAAAGTTGTGTGATGAGATGCTATATGAAGAGGACCATCGCTGTCTAGCTGCTTTTGTTAAGTACAAAAAATAAAACATTTTAGTTGTTAGTGTTTTTGTTTCAAATTAATATACTAAATTAACTTTAGTTTTACTATTTTTAAAATTCTCTTTACATTTATACCTGTCAGTAAGATTTTTTTAGTGTTTTGACAGAGACCTTCAATTGTTCCTGAAGGTCACAGAACAATTTAAACTTTTCCTATTATTTTCTGTGCTAGGGATCAACCCTGGGACTTCACATGTGCTGGGCAAGTATTCTATCACTGAGTTGCACCCCACCCCCCGTGGGGCATTAAGACCATTTTGTACAGTGTCAGCTTGTATCGTCAGCTTTGCAGACCTGTGTGGTATTGTGCAAAGCAAGGACTGCCTTTGGACTAGCATGTGGCATTTCAGAAGTTCATTCATATACCTTTATTTATATATATTGTAATGACTTCATTGTTTGAATACATTTTGAATTTAAAATGTTTTTAGCATGCAGATATCCAAAACCTGAGATTGTCATTGTGAAGCGTGCAAAGGAGATATCAGCGGAGACCCCTGATAGTTTTGGTATAGTACAATCTTATGGTGGTGTTTGTCAGATGTTTATTGCAAGTAGCAAAGTGTCTGTTTGACAGTATGTCTTGCTTGTTTGAAACAGAATGCTTGGAAAGTTTTTTGCAATAGTATTTTAGACTGTCAGTCGAATATTTATTTCTGTTATCTAACCCAAACCTTTGTGGCTATGACTGAATAATGCATGGTTAACTAACTGAATGATTAAATTATGGAGCTGAAAAGATGAAATCATTTTTACTTAATTATATTTAATGTATTTTAAAAGTTACTGAAATAAGCATAGCAAATGAAATGTAAGCAACAAGGGCTATGAATTCCTTTAGGATAAATGAGTTGGAAAAAAGAACTTATGTACAGAAATATCAGAATATTCTAAATATAACTTCTTTAATTAATTGAACTTCAGGGAACATTCAAGGTTTGGTTTCTTTAGGGGATCCTACATAAGGCCTCATGTGTGATAGAAGAGTGTTCTCCCCAGCCTGTGTTCAGTATTTAAAAAAAATATATTCTTGAATAGTTTGAAACCTTTTGTAAGTTCAAGGCCATTAATGTAAGTTTTTAGATTCAGCCAACATACAGTTTGATACCTAATTTAAGTTACATGCTGTGGTAGTGGTAGAATTTGTGTGTGTTAATGTTTGTATGTATGCATGTATGTATGTATAAAAGATATACACCAAGGGTGAGAGAGAGATTAACTCTCTGTCCTTTTATTTTTTTATTACTTTTTATATATTTTGCCTAAGAAGTGTAAGATGGTGTATAAAAATGAATTTGAAATAGTTTGTGTTTTTGTGGACCAGTAGAAATTTTGTATCAAAAAGATTTAATCACTCCAGTGATTCATTAATCCATTTTTGGAAGACTGATGAGGGCAGAACAAAATGAAATGTGTGCTCTTCAAATGTTTTAGTATCGAGGGCAAAAACCAAGTTACAGAACCTCAGAGAAATACAGAGGCATAGTGTGTGTACACATACATTCATCTGTAAGACGTATGTGTCTATTAGCTTGGTAACACATTGTAAAAATGCTCCAGTATAATCTACTGTACCAGTTCTAATGTATTTCTAAAATTAAAAATTTAAAAACTTATAAGCATAAACAGTTTATGCTGATATCTTTTGAAGAATAGTTTTAATTTTGAATTATTCTGGAGAATTTTTACTTAGCTCTCATTTTTGGGATGATATATAAAAAATTGTACTATAGAGATGATGGCAAACATGTAACTGGGAGGTACAGTGCTGCTGAGTGATAACTAATAGTAGGATTTACCTATCAGTGTTCATCTTTTGAAACTTTGGCTTTAGTTATATCTGTAGTGTTTATGTGTTTGAATTCATATATATTATGCTTCTTCATAAATGTTTAGGTAGCACTAATGCATGACCTATTTTTTGACAGTGTTTTATATTCACATATAGTTGGTTTTTGGTTATGCAGGGTTTTTTTTTCTAAATTTATTAAAGGACCAAATTAGGAATTAGAACTTGGGATCAAGATCTAGCCATGGATCACTGATTCAGTTACTTAATATCTCTGTCTAAATCTTCCCATGGATAATTAAGTCACTGTGTCAGGGGGCAGACTTTTAGCATGTGGGCTGGGTAATTCTTTGCTGTGAAGAATTCTGTGTTGCACTATAGTGTGCTTAGGATCTCTAGTGCTGGTACCATGAAAAACAACCATCTATTTCCAAGTTTCTTCTAGGGGGAGGTATCATCCCACTCGGAGAGCTGCTGGCAGATGGCTTCTGAGTATCCTTTGCAGTCTGCCATTCTATAAAAGAATTCTTTTTTCTCCTTGAATTTATTTCATTTATTTGTTTACTTTTTAAAATGCAATATTTTAGGGCCAGGGATATAGCTCAGTGGTGCAGCACCTGCCTGGTAAGTGTGAGGTCCTGAGTTCAATTGCTAGGTTAAACACACACACACACACACACACACACACACACACACACACACACTTTATTTTATAGAGCAGTTTTAGGCTCACAGAAAATGGTGAGGAACGTAGAGACACCCATCTCCCCTCACCCACACAGCCTTCTCTGTAACCAACATCCCTCAGCAGGGTGGGACAACTGTTACAGCTGAAGAGCCTACGCTGGTGCATCAGTATCACTGCGGACCCTTAGCATCTACATTACTGCGGACCCAAAGCATCGGTATCACTGCAGACCCTTAGCATCACTATCACTGCAGACCCTTAGCATCGGTATCTCTGCAGACCCTTAGCATCAGTATCACTGCAGACTCTTAGCATCGGTATCTCTGCAGACCCTTAGCATCGGTATCACTACAGACCCTTAGCATCATTATCACTGCGGACCCTTAGCATCGGTATCACTG
>PVJX010002339.1:0-131581 GCA_004027295.1 Dolichotis patagonum
ACCTATGTGAGTTTCAACCATTTCACCCCAGAGTATGATCACAAGTTACATCCATTTACCTATAAAAGCCTTGAGGTTATGATTTATAACTGAGGAGCTTTCCATTGTATAAGAATGGATATTTCTTATCCATTCTGCAGTTGATGAGTAAACTACACTTGCTTTTTTTTCTGGTTCCCTGTCACATGATGCATTGTTTTCTCTCCTTTGACTTTCAGTCTATGGATTTCCTTTCAAGTTAATGTATTTCTTATATACTGCATATTGATGGATCTTGTTTCTTGATTCACTTTGTCTGTGTCTCTTTTTATTGGTGAATTGATGCCATATACATTGATGGTTATGACCAACATGCACTGCTTCATCTCAGCCTTGCTATATTCCTACCATTGGCTCCCTAATTTTCCCCTCTGTTGAACTGCCTGCCCTACTGGGTGATCTCCCTCTGTTGCTGTCCCTGGAACTATGGTCATCTTTATCTCTGTCTAGAATATTCTTCAACACTCTTTGTAGGGTTTGTTTAGTGGTCATGAATTCTTTCAGTCATTCTTTGTCATGGAAGAATCTTGTTTCTGCATTAATTTTGAAATATAGTTTTTCAGGGTACCTCAATCTGGGTCGGAAGTTGTTTTCTTTGAGGACTTGAAATACTTCACTCCAAGCTCTTCTTGACTTGATGATTTGTGTTAAGAAGTCTGTTGTGATTCTCATGGGTTTTCCTTTATAGGTGATCCATTTATTTTCTCTAACAGTTTTTAATGTTCTATTTTTGTCCAGAATTTCTGAGATCTTGTTTATTATACATCTGGGTATATATTTATTTTGGTTATGGCTAGCTAGAGTGCTAGATACCTCACTTATCTGTATGTCATGTCCTTTTCCCATGCTTGGGAAGTTCTCCACTATTACTTCTGTAAATAGTCTGTTTGTGACATTTCTGTTGACTCCTGCTTTTTCACTGACATCTATCAGTCTTTTTTAAAATGTTATTTAAAAACAAAACAAAACAAAACAAAATAGAAAAAGGGGTAGCAACAATACAAGATTCCAAGAGAAAAAAAGAAAAGAACAAAAAATACTGAGAAGTCATTACTTGATAACTTACATACTGTCATCTTGGAAATAGTTGTTCAAGTTGCAAAGTTAAAACATACAAAGTACACATTCAAGCAATGAGACTGTTGACAGTTCTGCTCCATGATATAACACAAATACAGTAATATGGTCATTCATATTACACACTTAAACATACATGCAATTATATCCTTTAGAGCACTTTCTTTTCTCTCTTACTTACAGTAGCAATTATACATTTTGGGTTTTATTACTCCCACAGTTATTATTATTTTTTACACTAGAGACACAATGCGATATATATAAATATGGTTCTTATTTATTTCACTAATGGGGATAATTTCAAGTTGTCTCCATTTACCTATAAAGGCTTCAAGGTCATCCTTCTTCATAGCTGAGTAATACTCCATTGTATAAAAATACAACATCTTTTTCATTCACTCTGCAGTTGATGGGCATCTTGGTTGTTTCTAAGATTTAGCTATTACAAATTGTGCTGCTATAAACATGGGTGCACATATATCACTGTGATATGAACTTTTCAGTTCCTCTGGGAAAATACCCAGGAAGGGAACAGCTGGGTTGAATAGAGCTTCCACTCCTAATCTTCTGAGAATTCTCCATACTGATTTCCATAGTGGTTGCACCAGTCTACACTCCCACCAACAATGGAGCAATGTTCCTTTTTCCCCACAACCTTGCCAACATTTCTTATCAGTTGATTTCTTGATGGCAGCTATTCTTTCAGGGGTGAGATGAAATCTCAATGTTGTTTTAATTTGCATTTCTCGAATGACCAGTGATGGTGAACATTTCTTCATGTATTTATTTGCCTTTATTATATTTATCTGAGAAGTGAGTGTTCATCTCAGATGCCCATTTTTGGAGGGGG
This sequence comes from Dolichotis patagonum, assembly GCA_004027295.1. Lineage (NCBI taxonomy): Eukaryota > Metazoa > Chordata > Mammalia > Rodentia > Caviidae > Dolichotis > Dolichotis patagonum. The sequence goes on from PVJX010002339.1 coordinate 1,967, forward strand.
TCTTTGAATTTGGGCGGCTTCATGTTTTTCAATTCTTTATATGTTCTTGATATAAGTCCTTTGTCTGAGGGATTGCTGGCAAAAATTCTTTCCCATTCTGTGGGTTTTCTTTTTACTCTGCTGGTGATCTCCTTTGAAGTGCAGAAACTTTTCAATAGTATGAAATCCTAGTTGTTTATTCTCTGAAGCATTTCCCGTGCAGTTTGCATTTTGTTCATGAATTCTCTGCCTACACCTCTGTCTCCAAGACTTCTATCTACCCTATCTTCCAGTAGATTTAGTGTTTCTGTTTTAATGTTTAGGTCTTTGATCCATTTAGACTTTAGTTTTGTGCATGGTGATAAGCATGGATCTAGTTTCAGCTGTCTGCATGTGGAGAGCCAGTTCTTCCAACACCATTTATTAAAGAGGCTATCCTTTTTCCAATGAACATGTTTAGCCCCTTTGTCAAATATCAGGTGGCTGAGTGTCTTTGTACTTATTCTTGCATCTTCTAATCTGTTCCATTGGTTCTCAGGTCTATTTCTTTGCCAGTACCATGCTGATTTTATCACTGTGGCTTTGTAGTACAGTTTCAAGTCAGGAATTGAGATGCCTCCTGCCTTGTCTTTATTGCCCAGAATTGCCTTTGCTATTCTAGGTTTCTTCTGGTTCCAAATGAATTTTAGGAGTGTTTTCTCTAGATCTATGAGATATGTTGATGGTATTTTGATTGGGATTGCATTAAATCTGTATAACAGTTTTGGGAGTATGGCCATTTTCACAATGTTGGTTCTTCCTAGCCAAGAGCAAGGAATATCCTTCCATTTTCTAATATCCTATTCGATCTCCTTTTTTAGTGTAGTATAATTTTAAGCATATAGGTCTTTTACATTCTTGGTTAGGTTGATTCCTAAGTATTTCATTTTTTTAGATGTTATTGTGAAGGGTGATGTTTCCATAATTTCTCTCCCAGTGAGTTTCTTGTTTGTGTACAAGAATGCTATTGATTTTTGCACATTGACTTTGTAGCCAGCTACACTACTGAATTTGTTTATTACCTCTAGCAGTCTTCTAATGGAGTTTTTTGGGTCTTCTATATAGAGTATCATGTCATCTGCAAATAGTGATAATTTAACTTCTTCCTTTCCTATCTTTATTTTTTTTATTTCTCTCTCATCTGATTGCCCTGGCTAGTGTTTCCAGAACTATATTGAAAAGGAGTGGTGATGGTGGACATCCTTGTCTTGCTCCTGATTTTAAAGTGAAAGCTTTTAGCTTTTGTCCATTTAGTATAATATTGGCTGTTAGTTTGTCATAGATGGCCTTTATAAGATTGAGGTAGACACCATGTATTCCAAGTTTCTGAAGGGTTTTTATCATGAACATGTGTTGGACCTTATCAAAAGCTTTTTCTGCATCTATTGAGATGACCATGTGGTTTCCGTTTTTGGCTCTGTTGATGTGGTATATTACATTTATTGATTTGCGTATGTTAAACCATTCCTGCATTCCTGGAATGAACCCCACTTGGTCATGATGTATAATCTTCTTGATGATTTGTTGCATTCTATTTGCTAGTATTTTATTGAGAATCTTCACATCAATGTTCATTAGTGAGATTGGCCTATAGTTCTCCTTTTTGGTTGGGTCTTTCTCTGGTTTTGGTATGAGAGTTATGATTGCCTCCAGGAATGATTTAGGGAGGATTGCTTTCTTTTCAATTTCATTAAAGAGTTTGAGGAGTATTGGCATCAAGTCTTCTCTAAATTTCTTGTAGAATTCAGCTGTGAATCCATCAGGACCTGGGCTTTTCTTTGTTGGTAAGTTTTTTACTACATATTCAATTTCAATAGCTGATATTGGATTATTCAAAATTGCTGTATCTTCTTGGTTGAATTTTGGTAGTTCATATGTTTCTAGAAATCTGTCCATTTCCTCTGTATTTTCTTCTCTATGTGAGTAGATATTCTTAAAGTAGGTGTTCATGATCTTTTGAATTTCCATGGGATCTGTAGTAATTTCCCCCTTTTCAGTCCTTATTACGTGAATTTGGGTTTTTTTCTTTCTTTTTCTTTATAAGGTTAGCTAGAGGTTTGTCAATTTTGTTTATTCTCTCAAAAAACAGCTTTTTGATTCATTAATTATTTGTATTTTTTTTTAGTTTCGATTGCATTGATTTCTGCTCTAATCTTTACTATTTTCTCTCTTTTATGAGCTTTGGGTTTAACTTGTTCTTCTTTTTCTAGTAACTTGAGATGGAGCATTGGGTAGTTTATTTGTGCTCATTCTATTTTCTTGATATGATTATTTATTGCTATATATTTACCTCTTAAGACTGCTTTCATTGCATCCCATAGATTGCAATAGGTTGTTTCTGCATTTTCATTAAATTGTAGGTATTGCTTTATTTGTTCCTTAATTTCATCTCTAGCCCACTGGTTGTTCAAAAGGTTGTTGTTTAATTTCCATGTATGCATGCAAGTTTTGCAATTTCTTTTGCCATTAATTTACAATTTCAGTGCACTATGGTCAGATAGTATGCATGGGATAATTTCAACACCCTTGTGTTTACTTAAGCATGTTTTATGGGATAATATATGGTCTATTTTGGAGAACGTGCCATGTGCAGCTGAAAAGAATGTGTATTCTGTTGTGGTTGGGTGGAAAACTCTGTAAACATCTACTAAGTCCAGTTGCTCGCAAGTATGATTCAGTTCTATTACCTCTTTGCTGACTTTTTGCCTAGTTGATCTATCTCTTTGTGACAATGGGCTGTTAAGGTCCCCTGTAATAATTGTGTTCTTGTGTATTTGGTTTTTCATATCCTTTAGTATCTGTGTTATATAGTTGGGTGCTCCTGTATTTGGTGCATATATATTTATAATTGTTAGCTCTTCCTTTTGAATTTTTCCGCTTACAAGTATGTAGTGACCTTCTTTGTCTCTTTTAATCATTTTAGGTTTGAAGTTCACATTGTCTGCAAATAGAATAGTTACTCCTGCTTTTTTCAGGGTTCCTGTTGCATGGAATACTGTTTTCCATCCTTTGACTTTTAATCTATGAGTTTCCTTTGGGGTCAGATATGTTTCTTGTATACAGCATATTGTGGGATCATGTTTTTTGATCCATTCTGCCCAACCTATTTCTTTTGATAGTTGAATTGAGGCCATTTACATTTATGGATATCACTGATATATACTGGCTCAAGTTTGTCATGTTATGTTCCAATTGTCATGTTATGCTTTCTGCTTTTCCCCTTTATTTAATTGCTTGTCCTTCCTGGTGGTTTCTTTCTGCTATTCTGGGGGTTGTGGTCATTTTTATCTCTGTCTAGTATGTCTTTCAACACTCTTTCTAGGGTTGGTTTGGTGGATGTAAATTTCTTCAGTTGTTCTTTGTCATGGAAGTATTTATTTTTCCGTTAAATTTGAATGAAAGTTTTGCTGGGTACATCAGTCTGGGTTGGAAGTTGTTTTCCTTCAGGGCTTGAAATATCTCATTCCAATTGTGTCTTGACTTGAGGGTTTGTGCTGAAAAGTCTGCTGTGATTCTAATGAGCTTTCCTCGATAGGTGACTTGTGTTTTTTCTCTAACAGCTTTTAGTATTCTGTTTTTATGTTGTATGTCTGAGATCTTAACTATTATGTGTCTGGGTGTAGATTTATGTTGATTGTGACTGTTTGACGTTCTGTATGCCTCACTTATCTGCATATCAGATTTTTTCCCCATGTTTGGAAAGTTTTCTCCTATTATTTCTGTGAATATTTTACATATGTCATTTGTACTGACTCCAGCATCTTCACTAATGCCTATTAATCTTATATTGTTGCTCTTGACATCAGCTTGAAGTTTCTGGATTGTCATTTCATGCTGCTTTGTTATTTTTAAAAGTTCTATCCTTTCATGATCACCAATTGTAATTCTGTCTTCAAGGTCCGAGATCCTATCCTCAGCTTCATTTAAACGGTTTTGCATGCTTTGGATTGAATTTCTTTTTTCTTGGATGTCTCTTTCAGTTTGCTTCATTAATTCTGTGTTTTCTACATTGTTCATTCAAGGTTTCAATCAGTTTCCCATGTTCCTGTACTTTTTTCTCTATTTCTTCTTTGGCTGTGCTCAGCAACTCCTTTACTAAGCTTGTTACTTCTATCTTTACCTGGGAGAGTACTTCTAATTTGATCTCCTCTATGGCCCCATGGAGTTGTTTTTTAATTTCATTCACCATATTTTCAGAGATTCCTGGTGTGTTACCTTTGGGGTCCTCTATTTCAGTGTCTCCTGTATTTGCACCTGTTGCACTGGATGTTTGAGGTTGCATTCTGCCTTTTCTTTTTGCCATTTTCCTCTTTCGAGTTAGTTTGGTTCTTCAGACCCGTTAGTGTGAACTGTTGGTAGTGTGTATCTTGGTGTCCTACTGTAGGGTTGATGTTTGTCCAGTTGCTGGGTCCCACAATGAATAGGTGGGCAAGTCACCTGGCTCCCTGCTGCAGGGCCTGTTGGGTGAGTCCTGTATTCTTCCTGGGCTGACAAGCTTAGTAGTATTGATGCAGGTCAGCTTTTAGTTCCTGCTAGTACTTTATCTTTGAGTTATTCCAGGTCATCAAATCTCCCTGTCTATAGTGTTTGTATTAGCTGAGGCCCTACTGTGTCCCTATTGTGTGTCTGTGTGTCTCATAAGCCCTTTTGATTTTCTTCAAGTTCGGGGAGTCCTCGGCACACTCCTCACTCTGCCTGATGTTTTCTGTGTGTAGGAAGGGGTCACCCTCACTCTTGTCAGTCTTACAGTTAGTAGGAGGAAGCTTTACTACTGGCCCTATTTAGCTACTGTATACCTCTATTTTAGGGGCATACTCACTGCACTGTCTGGAGCCAGATCTTGTTACGGTGAGACCGTGACTTAATCTCCCTTCGAGGTAGCACAGATAGTCTGCTGTACACCAATATTCCTCTGGGCACAGAGTTTCAAGTTTTTCCGATCACCACTGGGATTCTGCCGCCCCCTCTGCCTGAGTGCGCGCAGTCAGGGTCCAGGGTGTGTTCCTGGCCATCCAGCTGCCTGGGGTTCGCCGAGCAGTCTGGCTAGGCCCCTAGATCTATTAAATTCTTACAAGCCCTGTCTGTGTTCTGGCACCATATGCCGCAACCCAGGTGGTTCTTGGGGTGAAGGACTGCAAGAGGATGAGAAAAATAAGAAGAGACAAAGCTGGGGTCAAGTGAAGCCCTTATCCTCCTGATGGGAGGAAAGCTCCATCTATCATTCTTAAATTATTTTTCTTTGTGTCACCTTGCAGCTGTTGAATTGTTATTTCCTGGTTCATTGTTATTTTTAAGAGATCTTTCCTTTCATGATTGCTAGTTGCCATCCCATCTTCCAGGTCTGAAAATCTATCTTCAGCTTCTTTCAAGCAGTTCTACCAGTTTTCAATGGAGTTTTTAATTTCCTAAATATCTCTTGGAATCTGTTTCATGCATTCAAATTCTTCTTTATATTATTCATTCAAGATTTCCATCATTTTTCTATGCTCCTCTTTTTTAACTGTCTTTTTTAGATTTAACAACCTTTTTATTGTGTTTGTCATTTCTTCTTTTACCTGAGATATTATTTCTCATCTGATTTCTTTGACAGCCTCATGAAGTTGTTTCTTTACTTTGCTGTCATCATCCCAGAAATTTTAGGTGTGTATCTTCTACTTTCTTCCATGTCCATGTCTTCTGGACTTGTTCTGTTTGGGCTGGAGGTCAAAGATTGCCTTTTGCTTCTTCATCTTGACATTTTCCTGAGTTCCTCTGGATGAGCCAGTTGTGGGGTCTCAGTTCCTTCCTATGTTGGTTACCCATCCATGGTGTAGGGGGATTTGTCAGGCACCTGGATTTCTCTTAACCCAGGTTCCCCAGGAGGTTGTGGGTAGAGGGATGGGCTTCTCCAGATATGCATGGCTACTCAAAGGTATGGCTGGCTGTTTCTCTCCACCTATGCTGGCTACCCACGGGGAGTCCCAATGGCAGCCCGCATGCACATAGGGTCTGGGCTGGCTGTGTCTCCCTGCCATGTTTGGCTGTTAGCTATCTTTAAGAGGGGCCAAATGAGTTCAAAACTCAGAACAGCTGAAGATTAACTCCATCTAGCAGTTCTCAGTGTCAGGGCAAGGCTGCTGAGTTCAAGTTGGCAGGAGGTCAGGGAACAGAGTTCATACTGGCAGTAGACACAGTTTCACAGACCAAAACCAGGCTCACTTTCAGTGCAACAAAAGGCTTAGGATTCCTGGGATTATCCACTACCCAGATGGAAATATATGGCTGATTTTCTTGGATTAATCATTATGGATCTGGATTCTGTCTACCCATAATGTCTACCAGTGACAGCAGGCATACCTTGAAGTGTACATTTTTTCTTATTTTCTTTTTTCCTTATTTTCTTGTTTTTATGTTTTATTTTGTCTTTTCTTGTTTTTTTCTAGTTTTTATATGAGTGTAAATATGGTTCCTAGGTTTTTGTTGTTGTTGTTGATCTGTCTCGTTCTTGTTTTTATTTCTTGCTTCTCTCCCCTCAACCTGCTCTCATTTCCTAGTTGCCTAAAGTTTACTTAATTGCCTTTGTACTCCATCCTTGTTTCTCACCTATTCCTCTTTTTTCTCTCTCTCTCTTTGCCATTTAACCCTTTAGAATTTTCTCCTCTGAGCGTAAAATGACCACAGTGAGAGCCTGTTAACTGTACACAATTTTCTGGTTTGTTTTAGATTCTTTTACATAACCACAAATGTAGTTCCTGTGATTAAAAGGTGACAAATTAATAGTTCCCTTAGTTTGTCACTTGTAGGCCATGTGTCATGCTAATGTTATTGATGATTGTACTACTTTAGCCAGTGTAACATAATTGTTCTAATCAGTTGTTCTTCTTGGAATGCCAAGACTGAGATTGCTTAAGGGTCACAAATAATACTATAAGTATTTCACAAAGAACCAGGGGCTGGGTCAAGTAAGCAGCAACTTCTTATCCCCAATAAATTGAAGAAGTGTAGGAGCTTGAAACAAACTCAAAACCTCAAAGCCAGCTACCCTGCAAGACATCTTTGAGAGGTACTAATTTACTAAGGGTGCTAAATACTAGCAATAAAATTACTCATCATAAGCAATTTACAAGCACCAACCTGGGGAATTAAATTAAAAATAAGTTAGAAAATGAGAAGACACTTCAACATGATGCAACCTCAGACTTCCAGCTCACCAAAGGCAAATCCAGGGAGCAATGAGGTGGAACAATTTGAAAACCACCCATGTGGGCTCTCAGAAATAGTAACATCAGAAGCAACAAAGCAGATGGATGAGGTTCTAGAAAAAAAATATAATCAGAAATAATTTCTCAGATACCTACAGAGATGGTGGTCACAAAGAAAGACATGCTTAGTGACTCTAAAGCAGACACAGACTAAAACAAAAAAAATAAATAAATAAAGGAACATAGGAAGAAGATAGAAACCATAAACACACAATATAGGAAAGAAATAGATTCCATGAAACAGATTCAAACAGGTATCTAGGAGGTTAAAAATTCCATTGAAAGTATACAGAACATAATGACCCAATGTGAGGCCAGAATCTCAGATACAGAAGATCATATTGCAGCGAGTGGTCACGAAAAGAAAGATTTCTTAAAAATAGCAAGGAAGAGCAGCTATTCTGAAGACAGCAAGAGGCATTATGGTAACCACTGTTGATTTCCTATTATCTTGTTTTGAAACCTTGTATCACTTATACTGTTTTGCTTTGATTGAATTTATTCTATTTTGCTTGGTTTTAGCATCTTTAAAATAAAAAAGCTAAAAAAAAAATGGCAAGAGACCATGAAAAATCAATCCAGCATTTGTTACAAGATGCAAAGAATAACATAAAATTGATCAGAGACAATGAAAAATTAGGAGATAATACAAATGATCTAAAGATATCATGGCAGAAAACTTTCCTGGAAGTGAAAAATAATTTGACATACAGATTATTGAGGCATATAACACTCCAATTAGCCCTGATAAAAAATTCTACACCAAGGCATATAATAGTCAAGATTCCTGGGCTGGGGATATAGCTCTGTGGCACAGTGCCTGCCTGGAAAGCACAAGATTGATTAAGTTTGATCCTTAGTACCATAAAAAAATCCAGAAATTCAGCACAAGAACAGAAGGGGAAAAAAACATATCACCAATAAAGGAAAGCCCATTAGAATCACAGCAGACTTCTCGACACAAATTCTCAAGTGAAGGAGAGCTTGGAGTGAAGTATTTCAAACCTTAAAACAATTTCTAACACAGACTAATGTACTCTGCAAAACTATCTTTTAAAGTTGATGAAGAAATAAGATATCTCCATGACAAAGAACACCTCAGGAAATTCATAAACACCATGCTAACACTCCAAAATGTTCTGAAAGTTATTTTTAAAAGCAACAACAAGGATTACAACTACATGAACTTCAATGGAATGAATCCACTAGGCAAGGCAATCAATTAAATGGAGGGGAAAAAACAGAGATGACAACAACAACAAAATAACATGACAAATAAGTCAATACATATCAGTTATAACCATTAATGTAAGTGGTCTCAATTCACCAATAAAAAGAAACAGACTAGCAGAATGGATAAAGAAGCAAGACTCAACAATATGCTGCACATAAAAACCACATTTAATTTTTAAAAATTCATAGACTGAAAGTCAAAGAATGCAAAACAATATGCCATGTGCCAGAAACCCAGAAAAAAACAGGGGTAGCTGTTCTATTTGTAGACAATGTGAACTTCAAGCCAAGACTGATTAAGAGAAGCAAAGAAGGTCATTACAGGGAATAATCCAAGAGGAATAGATAACTATATAAATATCAAATACCAGTGCACTTAACTATATAAAACAAATATTAACAGACATAAAAAAAATCAAGGCACTAATACAAAAATTGTAGTAGGGGACTTCAATACCTCACTGTCAGAGATAGATCAACTAGACAAAAAATCAACAAAGAAATATCACAACTAAACCAAAATTTTGAACAAAATAACATAGTAGATGTCTACATGGTGTTCCAGTCCCACAATGTCAGAATACACATTCTCTTGAGCTGTACACAGGATGTTCTCCAAAATAGACTACATGCTAGCTAATAGAATATGTTTAATTAAAGCAAAGGATTTGGAATTATCCCATGCATATTATCAGACTGTAGTGCAATGAAATTGGAAATCAATGGCAAATGAAGCCAGAAGAACTTCATAAGCACATGGAAATTAATTTGCACACTCCTGAATAATCAATGGGTTACAGAAGAAATTAGAGAAGAAATTAGTTTCTACAATTAAATGATAATGTGAATACAACATATCACATATATAGGACACAATGAAAGCAGTCCTACTAGGCAAATTTATAGCAGTGAATTCCTATAACAGAAAACAGAATGCGCTTAAACTACCTGTTAAACCCTAAGCTTCCAGCCACTGGGAAAAGTATTGTTGAACCACTGTCCTATTCCTTTCCACCATTCCAGGAACCTTGGATCAGAGGAACCCAGGTCCCTAGTCCAACCTACTACACCAAGGGACTGGCAGCCAATGCAGGAAGCACCTGGGATACAGCTATAGGATGATTCGGAGAAACACAGAAAAATGTCAAGATGAAGGAGCAAAATACAATCTTAGACCTCCGGGTCACACAGAACAAGTTCAGGAGACACAGATATACTACAAATTAGCAGTCACACACCTGAAAAAAAGATAACAACTGATATAAAGAAAGAACTTAGTTCTTGTATTGTTTGGTTAATTTTACATGCCCATGTCTGATGGTCTGAGCAGACATTTTAAAGGTATTATGGTAACCATTATTAATTTCCTTTTATTTTGTTTTAAAGTCCTGTATCATTTTCATTGTTTTGTTTTGTCTGGTTTGATTTTATTCTGTTTCGTTTTGTTTGATTTTATTATGTCTGATGGTAGGGGCAGCTATCTTGAAGATAACAAGATGTATTATACTAGCCATTGCTAATTTCCTGTTATCTTGCTTTGAAGTCCTGCATTGCTTTCATTGTTTTGTTTTGATTGGTTTTATTCTGTTTTATTTTGTTTGGTTCCATTCTTTTTTAAAAAAAACTCAACTTCCAGAAAAAGAAGAGCAAGTCAGGCTAAAGCTCATATGAGGGAAGAAATTATAAAAAAAATCAGAGCAGAAATTAATGGAATGGAGACTAAGAAAACAATGCAAAGAATCAATGAATCAAAAAGTTAGTTCTTTGAAAGATTAAATAAAACTGACAAATCCTTAGCCAATCTTATCAAAAAAAGGAAAGAAAAGATTTACATACATGAAATTAGAAATGAACATAGTGAAATCACAGAAGAGTCTGTAGAAATTTAGATCATCAATATCTACTTCAATAACCTGTGTATCTAATAAGGTAGAAAGCACAGAAGAAATGGACAGATTCCTAGATACATATGAATTACCAAAACTAAATTAGGAAGATAAAAAATTCTAAATGAAACAACACCAATCAATGAAATCAAAGATGTAATTAAAAACTTGCCAACAAAGAAGATCCCAGGTCTTGATTATGGATTCACTGCTGCATTCTACATGATTTTTACAGAATGCTGCTACTTCTCAAACTCTTTAATGAAATTGAAAGGAAACCAAACCCTTAAAGTCATCCCTGGAGGCAAGCATTACTGTAATACTAAAAGCAGAGAGGAATCCAACCAAAAAAAGAGAATTACAGGCCAATCTTCCTAAAGTCATACATCCAGAACCTGGTCAAGAGTCCCGATAGTCAATATTGGGAACCCAGCCAAGAGTCCTGACTGTCTGTATCTAGCATGCCATGAGAAAAATAAAAAACAGAGACAAGTATTCCTTCAATGGCTGAAAGTCAGTATCTCTGGATCTGATGACTCCTCTCCCCAAGCAGCCACTATTTAGCTGTGTAAAGTGATACATGGGGCTAGCAAAGGATTACAATTCATTCAAAGACTCCAACTCTAGAGGGCATAGACAATCTTATGTTTAGAAGTATCTTGACCCGGAGTATAATCTGTAACAACTCAAGAAGGCGTAGATGATCCCATGCTTAGAAGATTCAATGGGAAATCCCAGATGGGTGGTACCAACAATTCCAATCCTTCCTTTCATTCCACAGGAAAATATGCAAAACCAGTCACTGTGAATTTGTGGTTCCCAATAAACATACATGCAAAAGTCTTCAATATAATATTGGCAAACAGAATGCAGCAAATCATTAAGAAGATTACACACCATGATCAAGTAGGATTCACCATAGCTATGCAGAGATGGTTTAATATACATAAATCAATACATTTAATACATCATATTAACAGAGCCAAGGACAAATCTATTTGATCATCTCAACAGATTCAGAAAAAGCATCTGACAGTATCTAACACTCATGCATGATAAAAAAAGTTACAGAAAATTGGATGATGATCTTTATCTCAATCTGCTAAATGTCATCTATGACAAACCAATGGCCAACATCATACTAAATGGTCAAAAAGTGAAAGCTTTCATTCTAAAATCAGGAACAAAAAAATAATGTCCACTTTCACTACTCATATTCAAAATAGTCCTAGAAACAGTTGCCAGAGTGTCTTAGTTACTTATCTCCTTGCCAAGACAAAATATCAGATGCCCAAAGTTAAAGTGAGGAAAGATTTATTTAGTTCATAGTTGTAGAGGTTGTAGTCCATAACTGGCTGGCTCCAAAGCAGGATGGCAAATGGCAGAGGGATAACAGTCCATAGTGCTGGAAAATAGCAAAAGCAACAAGGGAGAGAGAATATATAAGCTTCTTTTTGTCTCTTATATTGGATGCAGGCTACTGGCCATATGGCAGGCATAGCACTCAGGTCCTTAATCCAAGCATTGGACCATGAATCAATAATAACAATCAATTAGATTCATCTACCTCTGAAAAAGCTCACCCCTCATGACTGCATGAGGTTTTGGGGGGACATATAGACACAAACCATAAGAGAGCAATCAGAAAAAGAAAGAAAGAAGAGGAATTGGGATAGGAAGGAAGATGTTATATTACAATTATTTGCAGATGACATGATAATCTACATAGAAGATGTCAAGAATATCAAAAAACTTCTAGTTTTAATAACCTCATTTAGTAGCATAGCTGTATAAAATGTCAACGCTCAAAATAAATAGCATTTCTGTACAAAAATAAACTCACTGAGAGAAATTAGAGAAACACCTTCCACAATAGCATAAAAAAATGAAATACCTAAGAATCCCTCTAACTCAGGAAGTAAAAGACTTTTGCATTGAAAACTATAGTACTCTGAAAAACAAGATCAAAGAAGATATCAGAAAATGGAAAGATATGCCTTATTCTTGGGTGGGAAAAGCCAACATAGTAAAAATGGCCATACTCTCAGAATTGTGATACAGACTTAATGCAATATTGACTAAAACTCCAACAACATATCTCACAGAATAGAGAAAACAATCCTAAAATTCATTTGAAACCAGAAGGGACCTAGAATAGCAAAGGCAATTACAGGAAACAAAGGCAAAGCAGGGGTCAACATAACACTGACTTGAAATTATACTACAAAGCTACTATGATAAAAACAGCATGGTACTGACAAAAAAACAGACCCAAGGATAAGTTGAACAGATTAGAAGATATAGAAATAACTTCAAAAATACTCAGCCATCTTATCATTGACAAAGGGGCCAAACACCTTTACTGGAAGAAAGATAGGCTCTTTAATAAAATGGTGCTGGAAAAACTGGCTTTCTGCATACCAAAGACTAAAACTAGACCCAATCTGTCATCTTCCACTAAAGTAAAATGGAAATGGATCAAAGATCTAAATATTAAAACAGAAACACTAAATCTTCAGAAGATAAAATAGGTAAACTCTTGAAGACTGGTATTAGGAAAATATTTTATGAACAAATTCCTGATTGTACAGGAAATATCACAATAATCAGCAATTGGGATCTTGCCTTATTAAAAAGTTTTTGCACAGCAAAAGAAAACAACCGACAGAGTAAAGAGACAACTCATAATGTGGGAAAAATTTTTACCAGGTATGCCTCAACCAAAAGGCTAACATACAGAATATTTAAAGAACTCAAAAAAACTGGGCCCTTTGATATTAAAGACCCAACCCAAAAGTGGGCATCTGAAATTAATAGACATTTCTTAGATGAAGAATTGGAAATAGCAAATAAATACATAAAAAGGTTCACATTTTTCAACTGGTCACTTGAGAGATTCAAATTCACACAATGGTGAGATTCCATCTCACTCCAGAAAGAATGGTTATTATCAAGAAATCAACCAATAACAAATGCTATGGAGGATGTGAAGAAATAGGAACTCTTCTCCACTGCTGGTAGGAGTGTAGAATGATGCGACTACAGCAGACATCAGGGTGGAGATTCACATTCTTGGTATCTTCCCAAAGGAATTAAAAGCATCATACCACAGTGATATATTCATATTTATAGCAGCACAGTTTGTAATAGCCAAATCTTGGAAACAGCCCAAATGCCCACCAATCAATGAATAGATAAAGACGACGTAGTTTTTTTTAAACAATGGAGTACTACTCTGCTGTAAAGAATGATAAACTTGGGATATTTCTAGCTAAATGAATACATCTTGAGACCATATTCTTAAGTGAAATAAATCGATATATGTGTCTGTATTGTTTCTCTGGTGGAGACATCAAAAGTGTGAATAAGGACCAAAATACATATTAGATTTTTGGAAATAGGAAGAAAATGTTCAAATAAGAAGGGGAAGGGCTGGGGATATAACTTAGTGGCACAGCACCTGCCTGGAAAGCACAAGGTTGTGAATTTAATTCCTGGTACAACAAAAATAGAGAAGGGGACAAGGTAGGGGAGAGGGGGAGAAGAAAGAGGCACCAAGAAATAATAAGAATAGGAGGAAAAAATGAAAACAAAGCTTTTTCAAACAAAGAGGGGAAGAGGGTTGGTAGGGAGGGGAGGGAAATGGGAAAAAAAGAGGCAAATATATCATGTACAAATACAACACTTTATGATGAATATTATCATTATGTATATCTAAAATTTACCAACAGAAGAAGAAAATGAGACAGGGTCTCCACAAGTAGCGCAGGCTGGCATTAAAGTTGTAATTTTCCTGTTGCGGCGTCTCAAGTAGCTAGGATTACAGATGTGAGCCATTGTGCTCCTTTATTTTCATATACTTTCTTCCAACTCTTTGAATCAATTTCTAGGAAATCTTCCTTACTGTTACTCTTTTTTAGTGTCTTACTCCCTTCTCATTGATAATTTTTCCAATTTTACAAAGTCTCTCCATATAAAGTAGCCCTTTGTCTGCATTGGTTCTGCACTGTACCAATCAACTTTCCATCCCTACAAATACCTGAAGCAATTATCTTATGAAGAGAAAAAGCTCACTGGGCACAGTGATGCAAATCCATAATCCTATCATTCTTGGGAGACTGAGGCAAGAGGACTGCAAGTTTGAGCCCACTCTGGGCAATTTAGCAACTTAGAAAAATCCTATCTCAAAATAAAAAATAAAAGAGAACTGAGATATTCAGCGTAAAAGTCCTGAATTCAATCCCCAATATAAGAGAAAGAAAGCAAGATGAAAGAAGGAAAGAAAAGGAAAGAGTTTATTCTGACTTATGGTGCTGAAGGTTCCTGTTCCAAATCAGGTGACCCAACATTTGGGCCCCTGGGGAAGTCAGCACATCATGGAGGAAGTGTATAGTAGGGTAAACTTTTCATTTCATGAGTAATGAAGCAAAGAATGAGAGGAAGAGCCAGGTGTAGTAGCACATACCTGTTATCCCAACAGTCTGGAGGCTGAAGCAGGAGGATTGCCATGAGTTCAAGGCCAGCCTGAACTGGATAGCAAGACCCTGTCTCAAACAACCAAAAACCCCCAAAACAAATAAACAAACAAAACAAAACCCAAAAAACAAAAACAACTTTGAAAGGAAGAGACGAGGAATCCATTATACCTTTAAAATGCATGCCTTCAATTATTTAGTGACTTCACATGAGGTCCAAACTTTCAAAGGTTCTAATACTTTCCAGTAGTGCCACCCTGTGGACTGATGGGTTTCTGCCCATATGAAATTCTCCAAATCATGATGGCAGTGGTCCAACATGGCCAAAGGGCCAAAAACAAGAGCATATCAACTTCCTATTTCTTTTCCCTTTAGCCCAAAATAAACTTCGTGTTCCTTCTTTCGTGCATGCCAATGCTCCTCCAATGAGTCGCTACTATGTCACCTGGCCTGCCTCCCAAACTCCACCACAAGCAGGACCTAATAAAAGCCCAACCACTCCTTTGTTGTGGTCAAAGGGAACTTGCACTCTTCTGCAACCCTCACGTGTCCACAACAAAGGCCTCTTTATCTCTTTGGACTGTGCAAAAAAACCTAATGTGAACCAAGCCTTTACTGCATAGACTTTTGGAGAACACTCATCCAAACCACACCATGCATCCACAGATTCAACTATCCACAAATCATAAATATTTTGTTTTTTAAAAGTGCACCTATACTGTGTATGTTCAGACATTTTTCTTGTCATTCCTCCCTGTACAGTACAACTATTTTACATACTATTTACATTGTATTGATATTATAATATTCTAGAGATGCTTTAAAATATATGGGAGGAGATATGCAAATACTAGGCCATTTTATATAAGGGACTTGTGGATCTGAGAACTGTGGTATTCAGGGCGGAGGACAAGGGGAGGCTCTGGAACTGACCCTTTATAGATACTTAGGGACAACTATAACCCTTTTCTAGACTTTCCATCAGTAATTCTCAAAGTATGATGTGAAGAGACAGCACATCAGAATCAACTGGGTACTTAGATTGCAGAGTCCTGGCCTCTACGTGGATCTTGTAGGATGTTATGCTATCTTGAGCCTCTTATACTAATAAATACTGCCAGGTTCTAATACACCAAAAAGTTGAAGAAAACTTTTGTCTGGCAAGTGTGGCTATACTGTGTGTTGCCATGTTTCTCAAATTGTTAAGAGAATCATTCACCAACCCACCAGCTATTTTGCAGGAAAAAAAAGAAAATGGAAAGAAAAACACCTTCTCGAATTCTTAAATTACTAATGTATTCTATTCATAGGTATTTTTCATTCTTTCCCTTTTGTTGATATAGAACATAGTGTACTTTCTCCTTCTGGGCCTAATTATGATATTTAAGTAATTTCTTATCTCCTATCCTACTCAACACTTCCGTAGGCCTATTACCTTATCTCATATTCTCAACCTGTCTCCACTCTTTTATCTATCAGCATTTAAAAATATATACACACTTCTTTCATTTTCAAAAGACAATTCTTCCTTAGTTTCATTGATCAAACACCTCCAAACACTTCAATTAATCACTGCCTCTTCTCAGCTGAAGTTATTGATGACATCTACATTACCCATCAATTAAATCTCTATCCTACTATTTTACTGAGGCTACTCTCTAAAGTGATCAAAGATTACTTTTTTACCGACTCTTATTGATATTTGGGCCTTATATTGCTTGATTTCTCAATTCCATTGATACTATTGTCCAGTCCTTCTTAAAACCCTTTTTCTCTTGGCTTCCTTCATACCTGTCATTATTTTCTGTCTATGCCCAGAAAATTTTCATGATCATTACCAGGTTTCTTTTTCTCTGTCCTTCCTTTACATGGTAGAGTTTCTCAGAAACCTGTCCTAGAGTCCCCTTTTTTCTTTCTCTATTCTACCACATGTTCTAGGAAACATCCTAGATTTTAATGTTTAACTATGTACCAAAGAGTCTCCCATATATTTTTCTACTCCAAACTTATTCTGAGCTCCAAACCACATAACCAACTGTCTAAAGGGCATTTGTACTCAGTTGTCACACAAGTACCTCATCATCTACGTCTTCAAAGTTAATTTGCTTTTTCTGCTTAACTTTCCCAGATAAATGGCATTGTCTGTTAGTTACCCAATCCAGAAACTTAGGCGGCATCTTTGACTCCATCTACCCCACTCTATTGTTAACTACCTCCTATGTTTCATACCTGGATTGTAGCAACAGTTTCCTAACTGACCTTTCCCCTCTTCTAATCCAGAGTGATACAATGGAGGAAAAGATCACAATTATAATGGTCATTAAGTTCTAAATACTTCCTATCACTTAACTGAAAATTAGACCCCAAGCTTCCTGGAAATCAAGGCAAAAGTGAAGTAAAATTAATTTTCACACTTTTTAATATCTGTTGTAAAGCTAATACTTTGCTCTAAAACAAATTTCCACGGATGAGATTTCTGTAGGAAGCAGTAAGCAATGTAATGGACAATGCCCTTCACCACACATATCCTGTAATTTCATTTGACAAGAATTTATGGAGTACTTAACAGTCAGGCACTGTTCTACTAGAAATTA
This sequence comes from Dolichotis patagonum, assembly GCA_004027295.1. Taxonomy (NCBI): domain Eukaryota; kingdom Metazoa; phylum Chordata; class Mammalia; order Rodentia; family Caviidae; genus Dolichotis; species Dolichotis patagonum. The sequence goes on from PVJX010002339.1 coordinate 19,414, forward strand.
AACAGTGAATATGATTATTGCTTTGTCTAATCTCACAATTAAGATTTGGATACTATTAAATGTAACTCTCTGAAGACAATTTGGTGAAAAGAGGGATTGTTTCTCAAGCTATTCCTGCCTGGTAGTACAATCAGGGTCAAAATAAATTGCAAGTGTTCTTCTTCCTCCCTTCCTTGTCTCCAGAGTTTGATCTCAGGACTTCTGAGCTTACTTTTTAAACTGAAGTTCACCATCACTACTATGCAGTATGTATGAAAAATTTAGGATTCCCCAAGAGTTATTTCACATATGCAGACAAGGTGCACTTTCTTCTAGACAAGGAATCTGTCATTTTCCCAACCTCACCTGCTCTGATTTTCTATAGAGATGTACTACTGCCAACACATCTCGAACACCTTGGAAGGACAAGCCACTATTGCTCATACAGATCAAAAAGAATGTTCACTGTTCAGCAACCAATCCAAGCCAGGAAGATTCACATTTAGAACCTTCCAGTTCATGAAGGAAGTTTAACTTCAGGTGTGATGCTCACATTCCATTAAGTATGTCATCTTCTGTCCAAGTTTCACTTGAAGATACCGCTGATTAAAGAAATGGTTCAAAAGCATACATTTAGACTCTTTTCACAACTTGACCTCCACCTTGCAATGATCACATACCGGTCTAGATTGCATCTTGTTGCAAAATTCTGGAAATGTAGATTTGGGATGACTGTATTCAACAGAGACCAGACCAACAACTGGTAAGGCTAGTTTTAGTCACCTTTGAGCAAGGTCTTGACTTTTCCTCCATCTAATGCAGAGTGATACAATGGAGGAAAAGATCATAGTTATAATGGTCATTAAGTTCTAAATACTTTCTATCACTTAGCTGAAAATTAGAGAATTTAAAGTTCCATGTGATTACGAGGATTCACACCTGAGAATTTTCTTAACCATCCATAGTAAATGTAAACTAAACAAAGACTGAGGACCAAGTTTTGCAAGTGATAACCACTTAGTAGGTGTCTTTGCTCTTGGGTTTCAGTAATCCCACTTCCAGGACTTCAAGAAAGTTTTCTGCATGTAAAACAACTAAACTACTTCCCTCCACCATCCTTACCTCGTTTTCCTCGCTGCCCTTTCTTGGTAAACCTTCACTTTTTACAGACTTACAGAACCTCTTCAGCCCCGCCCATGCAGGGACATCCAGGGACCCCGGGGCTTGGAGCTAGGAAGGAGACAGGGGGCGGGGCTAGCCAGGGCCTTACAGCCTACGGGGGTTGAGGGGGAAACCCGCCTGCGCGCTGCCCCATGGGAGTTGTAGTTCTCACAGTTCTCAGTCTGTGGACAGACAGTTACCGCGGGACTCCTTTCCCGTGCTTCTCTGCGCGGTTCCACTTGGACCAGTTCTGAGAGGGTAAGGAGGTAGGTGGTTTAAAAAGTAGGGAGTTGTGTTCTAGAAAATATTTCAGTACCAAGAAACTCAGGGCTGGTTCTTGCAGTACTGGGTGCCAAATTTGAAATCCACGTTTAAGATTTCCTAGAGAGCCAAAAATAAACTTGAGTTTCCCCAGGCCCGGTCTACACAGCGGGAGCGACCAGCTTCGTCCCGGGTGAAAACTCCCAGGGAGGTTTTTTCCCCACCTTCGCTTCTACCCCTAGGCTCCTTCTTCGGGTTTCTCTCAGGGCTGGGAGTGGCTGCGGTCCGCGCTCGTTTCAAGTGTTGGCTGTGCTTTCTCTCCAGTTTTCGCGAGCTTGGGAGCGGCCACTGAATCCCGGCGCCCACGGAGGGCTGGCGACGAGGAGCTACCACCATGATCACCGGGGTCTTCGGCATGCGCGTGTGGGCCCCGGTAGGCGCCCTGACCTCGCTGGCGTACTTCTTCTACCGGCAGCGGGTAGCTTTGGCGGAACGGCGGCCAGCCAACGGCCAGTGTCCTATTGACCACAGCTTGCTGGAGCTGAAAATGGTACAGGTCGTGTTTCGACACGGGGCGCGGAGTCCTCTCAAGGCGCTCCCGCTGAAGGAGCAGGTGAGGGGTGAGCCGGGACGAGGCTGGTGGGAAGGATGGGGGTTGGGGAAGGCGCCTGCCCAAAAGCCCAATTTCGAGTTTTGCTGCGTGGAAAGGGGTCAGTTTGGGTCCTTGCCCTCTTTTCTTTACCTCCCTCGGCGGCCAATGCGTGGACCCTCCGGGGTAGGACAGCCCAATATTTTGTTTCATCCCATAGCTGGCCTTCTTAAGGTCCAAAGGAGTCGCCAAAGGGGTATTGGTACAATGTATATTCTAATTCAGCAAATGTCTGGTGGAATCAGAAATTCAACATTTCCCGGAAATGTCTGGGTGAACTTGTACAGCAGTGCGCTTTTGTCAGAATTGCCAGGACCTTTGTAACCGTGATAACAGACGAAGGTCGACTTATGGGTGACAGCTCAGGGTTTGCTAAAAGCCTTTTGAGATCTGACCTGAAGGCTTTTTGGTAACAAGTGTGTCTAGGTGTTTGTTTGCATTTTAGGATTGCAAACCTGTAGTGAAAGGGACTTTTTAGGAAATTTAAATTTAAAATTTAAGTGACAATGGGCTTTGATACCTTAAAATCTGCCTGTTTTGGCCAGGAAAATTTTGATTAAAGCAAGATAATTTGTTGTTTTTTGTTTTTGTTTTGTTTTGTTTTGGCTTTAAATGATTATCCTTCTGGATTGCGACCTCTTGTAACAGAAGGTCTTAGTGAAGAGAAACAGAGAACCACATATCCCTAAGGCCCCAAGTGTCACACTTATCTGGCTGTGCTTTTGTATGGTTAGTTTTCCTTGATGTTGGAGCAGATCAAACAGGTATTAGATATATTCTTCATTATCATATCTGCTTTTCCAAAACTGTGAGGATTGTTTTCTTCACATTGTACCACTGAAAATCCGGTTTCTAAAGTTGGCCGCATACGAAATCAAACATTTAAGGTACTTCTTTCATAAATAAATATATTTTTGTGGGCTCTTAACTCTATGACTGTTTTTTGGTTAGTCTTCATATGATTGTCCTTTCTAGCTGGTACTGGAATTTCTTTTTTTCTTCTTCTTTATGATGCTTTGTTCTTTTTTCAGTCCCTTACCTGGTGTTTTAGTTATTTTTCTTATTGCTGAGACAAAATACCAAATACCCAAAGTGATGGTATGGGAGAAGGACTTTGCAGAGGAGAAACAGTTCAGGCAGAAGGCAGCAAGCAGGTAACCTAGCAAAGCAGCAAGCAACAAGTGACAAAAGACAGATTCTTTCTGTCATTTGTATTGTATCCACTCACATCTAGGGTGCGATACCCTTAATCCTAAGCCAAACCAATCAGTGGAATAATTTTGTAATCACACATTCTTAATTCCAGCATCACACACTAGATTTACCACCTCTGAAAAACCCCACCTATGGCCACATGAGGCTATGAGGGGACATTCAGACATAAGATACAATCTTTCTCTTTTTTTTTTTTTTTAAATCTAGGATTGAACTCAAAGACTTTACATTGAGCTACAATCCCAGTCTTTTTTATTTTTTGTTTTGAGACAGGGTCTTACTAAGTTGGTTAAATTGCCCAGACTGGGCTCTGACTCCTGATCCTATGATCTCATCCTCCAGAGGCATGTGCCACTGTTCCTGTCTTCTTACCTGCTTTTTACATTGTTACCACCAAAAATTTTTTTAACATTTTATACTCATGTAGCCCATTTCTTATGTACCTCCTGCACTCATTCATCTCCATTTATTCTTGTAACAGAGGGCTGAGAAGTAATATATTGGAATATATATTATATTCATATTAAAAACAAAGTTATTGGTGGTAACAGAATAAAAGTTTGCCTGTCTACATCTGGATTTGTACCGGATCCAGTATAAGTCTGTGTGGTATACTTGTCCCCCAAAGGCCCTAGAGAAACATTTAGGTTCTTTCAGAGATTTTTTTCTGAGTCAGTGGGTGTGTGATAGGTATCTTCTGTTTTTATGGTGAAAGGGGTGGCTTTTGCTTAGCATACCAGTTTCATTCATCTTCTGTCTGCACAGCTACAAAAAAATGGAACATCTGATTCCTTGGCCTCACTTTGCAATGAGAGAAGGCACATATACCTCTCTTGCCTGCTCACATACAGAAGACTTTAGGCAGATTTTTTAAACATTTTAGCTACCAGTAGTATAAATTCATATATGAAAGCCAGGAATGGAATCAACTGTCTTTGAATTTAGGCTTTTAGTGAGTATCATCAGCTTTCTGTAACTTGTTTCTGGATATCTCAGAATTTTTTTTTTCAGTATCCAGTTTGATAGACAAGGTTATTGGGATTTTCTAATCTTTCTGGTTTGGTTATTTATTTTAGTCAGATGAGACTACCTGGCAACAATTCTGAAAGTAAAGTTGCTTTGATATATGTTTCCTGATTTCTAACTGGTCTATAGATGAAACATATGCCAAGTCATTCAGTTATCTCATAAATCTGTAGAGAGTAGCACTATTTAGAACTGTGTGTTTTGTTGTTTCTTGTGGCTTAAACAGCTGTTGATTTAACCTGTCTTGCTGAAGGGTTATACTTTGGAAATAAAATTATGGAATTTGACCATTTTTCTGATCAATAAAATAGATCCAAGTATACTTTCAAAAGAAGAATTGATCCTGCTTTCAGGTTTCCGTAAGCTGACCTCTGGACAGTGGCAAGGTTGCCCCTACCAGGACAGTTTTTATTTTTATAAAGTTGAGTGTACCCCATATCCATAGTTAAGGCCTTTTGGTTTTTATTTGAGGGTAGATGATCTGGGCAACACAATGTCGTATTGCTTTGTTCCTATCCAGAGGTAAGCTGAGAAAAGTGTTATCTAGGAAGCACTGCGTGAAGGTTGTACCAGTCAGTCCATCCATTTCTCTGGACTGATGGTTCTTAACCTTGGAAACACATTGAACTCAACTGGGGAAGCTTAAAAAACACTAATGCTTAGTGAGCATAGTGGCAGACCCTGTAATCCCAGCCCTTGGGAGGCTGAAGCAGAACAATCATTGCTAATTTGAGGCCAGCCTAAACTACTACATAATGAGACCTTGTCTCATAATCAACCAAACAAAATTACTGATCCCTGAATATTCCTCCCAGAAAGTCTGACTTAATTGGCCGAGAGTATCCAAACATTATAAAAATTTCTCTGGTGAAGCTTTAAAATTATCTGGATGCTACAGTATTAGAAAGTAGAGATTTCAGCTCTATGACTAGCCAATATGATTAGTCCAAGATGGGGCTCAAACATCAGTAACTTTATAAATTTTCTTAATGATGCCAATGTATAGCCAAATTTAAAATCATCACATTATTCTAAAATCTGTACCTGGAAATTTTTTGTGTAGATTTCTTTCTTTTACCTGGAATGTAGACTATTGATTCCCAGTACAGAATTGCCTTCAGTGCAATATACTTCAGTGTTGAGGGAACTGGGAGAAACATTCCCACAGAACTCATCACAGTGAGTACTAGAAAGATGTTCATTCTATTACTCTGTCATCTTTATGAGGACCCTTGGGAGAAGTTTGTCTGTTAGCATTAGAAATGGTGTACTTCTCCCAACATTTGGCTTGCTTTTATCTTTAAACTTGTCTAGCTGATCACATTTCTCCAGAAGGCTTAGTGCCAAAGCGGTGGCCCATTTGTGATAAGTATTTGGATCCTAGTGGTGTGCATTTTAAAATAAAGTTACCATTGTATTTAGTTTTGTCCTTGTACTTGCTTCCTTTTGTCTTTCTTACCTATTTTAAATTAGTACTGCTATAATCTATTTTAAGTTTCTTTTTGAAGGTGGACCGTAAATAAAACAAATAAAATTATTAAGTTAGACCTTACCACTAATTTGAAAGCCGAAGAGCAGGAGTGACAATAGGAGTATGTGTGTTGGGTGGAAGGATGGGGGTGGAAACTATATATGAGACTGATATATTGTCTATTTTTGAACATCTGAAAATGTGTACTATGAACTTGACATGATTGGACTTTGGAAGTTTTCCCCCGGGACAATTTCTAAAGATCCTCACTTGGTAAATGTACCTAAGAGGAAGAGATTCCACTCTGTGGCTAAAGGGCCCTGTAGCCTGTCTAGCCTGTGCTAGATAGTGGATTTATCAAGAAGGATAATTTAATCTTGGCTTTAAAGGAGTTTACAACATGGTAAAGGAGAAGGGCAAAACAGATTTTATTATGGGAATATGCAGAGAGAGAGTACTGGGAATACCAGGAGCTATCGCAAACTTAAAATGACCAAAACTGAACTCAGCTTTCTAGAAGTTCTTCTGTCTTTGACTTAGTTTTAGTCAAAAAATACTTTCATTATGCACAGTAGGCACACAGACTGAAAATCAAACTGGTTTTTTCTTTATTCCTCTTTGTTTACCAACCAACCCATCTGCCAAATAAAGCTTTTGTCTACTTAAGCATCAAATCTAACGTAAATATCTTGCATCTACCTCTTTGTTTCTGGCGCCTTAGTGAAACCTTAGCTGCTTACGTACATTACTGCAGGCATGGTGAAATTTGCTTTTTTGCTTCTGGTCTTTCCATTCCATTTGTGTGGGGCACTTGACGAAGGAGTGAATGATCTAAACTGCGGGGCAAAAGTACATAGGCTCTATGAGAAATGAATGATTAAACAAGAATTTTAGCATTAGGGTTAGGGTTCAGCATGTTGTATCTGACCCATTTCCCCAAGAAAAACTGCCTTGCCTTGTGAGAGCTCCTTGACCAAGCTGCTTTCCTTTCACTTTTTTCACGTACACTGACTGATACTCTAAATAAAAGCCAGAGAATTCTTGCTTCAGGGCTTCTCCTGGGAGTCTCCCTTACACTGGGTGTTCTCAGTTTAGTTAGGCCCTCTGGGCCTCTTGGTGATTGAACTAAGTCTCATCTCCAAATAATCATTCATCCTCTATGCCTCCATGGTCACGCACTGCTACGCACTTGTAATATGTGTATACTGCCAACTTTCTAACTACTCTTTGGAGCCATGGGCCACAGTGGTGCTGAATGGCTGAGGCTCTGGTTATTTCTACTTGAATTAGAGAAACTTTGCCTTTATATGTACAAATCTAAAATTCAGCTTTACTTGGTAATTGCTAATTAAAAAGTTTAAAAGTCCTTCCCATGTTGGGGAACTAAACCATTTCTCTGCTGTAATTCTTTACCATCTCTACCTTTCTCAGGCTATTGGAATTTGGAATGCCACCCTCTCTCCTTACCTACTTCTTACAACTTCAGGTTTGTGCATGTCTAACTCCTGTTCATTTCAAATGCCATTCCTCCCGTGAAACTTTTCCTGAATTTCTAGCCAAAAGAAAAGGTCTGTCTTGCCTTTGAACTATAATGGCCTTTGTCTGGCTTCTTATAGCACGTATCTGTTATGGCAATGCTGTCATTTATATTCATAGTTTGCTTCCTCAACTGAAAAGGAAATCTGGAAAATCCAGGAAAAGTTATCTCAGGCTTGGTATCTTCCACAGGATTCAGCAAGTTGTCAGAACTATTAATTGAACCTGTGAAATACCAGGCTTTTTTAAGGCATCCAGAACATAGGGGTCTGTAGATGATAGACCCCTAGAAGCTAAGTCTATTGAACAGGACAGACCAGTAGAGGACTTCTAGAATATTTTGGTAAAAACTCCCACAGAAAGTCACTGAGGTTACCATGTAAGGTCAGGCCATGGTCAGGGCTTGTGTTGGTCAGGGCTTGTTGAATGAGAGTCTTTCCAGATAAAAGAAGAAAAATTTCCAGGCAGAGGAAATAACATTGAAAAACATTGAAAAATAACATTGAAAAAAGCCAGGAGATGTAAGACTGGTACTAAGGGAATTAAAGTTGTGTTTCTTGAGAATAAGTATGGAGGACAGGGATGAAGTGGTAAGGAAGATGCTGAAGAAACTGAGCCATCACACAGCTGTGAGGCCTTGAAGGGTTTTACCCAGAGGAATTAGAGGATCAGAACTGGGAAGAAGGACTAAGGTGTCTTTTGTATGAAGTAATAAAGTTGATATTCTGATAATAAGATAGTAGAAGGGCCATTGCTATGGCCAGTAAATCAGTAGAGCTTGACACAGGGATCATGGAGAAGCAGGGAATCAAAGGTTTGAATTTTCAGAGCTAGGAAAATTATTGTTGCATTGAGAGAGACATAATAGTGTGGGAAGAGGAAGAGGTATATAGGACTAGGAAAAAACCCTTGTTTTAAAATTGAAGTCATCACATCTGACTCAGTGAGAGTTAAGAATTTTATGGGTAATTGGAGCTACAAGATCTGTGGCCATTTGTGACGATTGATTGATTTTTGCACTTGTGATGTTTTAAAAACCATTACATTACAGTTGGGACAGGGACCAGATTGTGTGGTATAAAGGCAGATGAGGAAGAAGCAATATCTTTGGATGAGGTATGCTTGTTTCAGAAATCAGATGAGAAGGGAAAAATATATGGTAGCAAAAAAGGATATTAACCAGAGTCCTAAGCAGGGGATTCCAAGCATGGAAACTTGCAGATTAATTCCTTAGAAATGCTTATAAATATGGTCTCTGAGATCATATTTCCTTCATTCATTCACTCAGCAGGTGTTTGTGTGCTGGATATTCCATCATTCCTCCCTTGTGCTTCTGTGTGAGCTTAGAGCTAGAGCAGCCCCTTAAAGATGAGAATTTATGTAGCAATAACAGGACATGAGTTCAGGTCAACCAGAATAGTAAATCATGATCATTTCTTCCTTTGATTGAGAGTAAAATTCTTTCCTTTCTTTCCATGGGAACATTCTAGGGCTGCTGGCTGTTAATGCTGTTTCAAGAACCTTTTTAAAAAAATATGCTTTTTTTTATGGTCACAACAGGTAGAGTGGAGCCCCCAACTATTAGAGGTCCCTCCTCAAACTCAGTTTGATTACACAGTCACCAATTTAGCTGGTGGTCCCAAACCACATTCTTCTTACGACTCTCACTACCGCAAGACCACCCTGAAGGTGAGCGATACTTTTCTACCCTGGGAGGTCCACTGCAAAGTGTCAGTGATTCTCTGTGGGCTGAGCTCTGCAGGCTGTCAGGTGTTTCATTGTTCTCCTTTCTTCCCCACTTCAGGGGGGCATGTTTGCTGGGCAGCTGACCAAGGTGGGCATGGAGCAGATGTTTGCCTTGGGAGAGAGACTGAGGAAGAAATATGTGGACACCATCCCCTTTCTTTCACCATCCTTCAAACCCCAGGAGGTCTTGTAAGTCACCAGAAGAGATGTTGTACCTGATCTAAGGTCTTGAGCATGAGCAGATCTATACTGATCCCCACAGAAGTGTCAAATTCTTTGGGAGACAGTTTGCCATGATGCAGTTACTCTTATGTCACAGGATCCTGTGGTCACTGGAGATCACATTCATTGACCTTTGAGTCCCACCATCCCAAGAGAAATAAAGCATTCTTCCTAGTCCCATCACACTCCTTATTTGGTCTTGAAGGATTCCCAGCTGTTTAGCAGAATAAGGTAGAGCTTATATAATTCGGTTTTCCTTTTATGAGCATCTCTGCTTTTTCATTTTTTTTCCAGTGTTCGTTCCACTAACATGTATCGGAATCTGGAGTCTACTCGTTGTTTGCTGGCTGGCCTTTTTCAGCGTGATAAAGAAGGTTTGTGTTTGAGGTCTAAAAGTCAGCCCCTATGCTCGAGCAGTTCCTTGTTCTCACTTCCAAACACCCCTCATCCTTGGTGCCTGTTCCTTTGACCTCTCTTTTCCTACACATGTGACTCATGGATGTACTTGTTCTAGAAGGTCCTTCCCAGTCTAACCTTGTGCTGCCCTAGCCACCTGACCTGATGTGCCTCTGGCTTCTAACTTTTCAGGCTTCTATGTAAGTTGCAAAAGGTAGCCCTATCCAGGTATCGTGAATAGTACTGAAGCACTGCTGAAAAGATAGGATGGCAGGAGGGCCCCTTAGCTGGGACCCTGAGCGGCTCCTACTCTGATACTGGTAATAATCCATAACATGACCCAGATGGTTTTAGCAGTATTCTGTTGGCTTTCTTAGGTGAGGAAGTCTATCAAGTTTGGGTTTTGATGTATTCAACCAGTGAGTGAGTGCAGTTAATGATTCCCAAATTTTTCACCACCAGTGACTGCATTTCTTATTTTCTATGTGTGAGAGCTTCTGGCCATGACATGAACCTGTATTATGTCGTTTGTGATTGATTCAAATTCACATTTTATTACTGGTCTGGATTTCAGATCATCCCAACCTTACCATTACCAAAATACTAAATGGTACCATAAAGCAAAAGGTCTTATTTTGTATAGCTTCTTTCAGCAGTATCTCAAATAGAAACAAAATTTCCACCAAACTGCTAAAAATATGTAAAATAATGTAACCTTCAAACCAGAAGAGGCTCACCTTGTCCTGCGCTGGATTGGGAACTGCTGTTAATTCTGGCTGAAGTTGGCTGCTTAACACAGTGTATTTCTAACTAACATAAAGCAGACAAGGTGGACTGTCCATTACTTCTTAGGAGCCCTTGAGCTTATGAATAATCTACAGTGCCTCATCTTCTGGATGTTCTTCACTTGCTCAGTTTCAAGAAGGGAATGTCCTCTTTCCAAAAATACCAAACATGTGGCTGAGGGAGAAAGATGGTGGCCCCTTTATGTACACATGGGTTGTAGACCAATTAAACAATATTTGTAAAGTTCTTAAAACAATAGTGGTGCATACTGATGCCTTTTGGTGTTAGAATAATAATAACTATGCAGCTTAGCCTGACATAATTACTCTGTGTTTTAGACTTGGTGAATTCCAGATCATGCTGATGGGAGCTGTTTCTTTTGCTGTGAGGCCTGAACTGTGTGGAAAGAACCTGCCACAGACACAGGGCAAAGCATGGGGAGATGTTAGGACACTTTCTTCTGTCACTTACAGTAGGGGACAAGGGCAGTCTCCTGTTTCTACCAGTAAAGGAAATGGTATCCTGGTTTCTGGTAGGGCTGCTGGAGTAGCAGTGCTCTGTCCAGGACCCAGATGTATTTGAACTACAGTTTAACTTCTGTTAAGCTGCCTCTGTACCTTCCCCAATACTGAAGGACTTGAATGAGCCAAAGAACTTCAGAAAGTGCCACCATTAATGGAAGTGGCACAACTTTGGATGCTGCTTTAGTAGTAAAATCCTAGAGAAGTGCTGGAGAGTCCATGTATAAACTATAGAAAATCAGGCTGTGGGGAAGCTAGTAATGGTTAGTTTGCCTGTTTGGTCAGTCATTTATTCAGCATTCATTTCAGTGTCTTCTCAAGTGTGTCTTATTTACTATTAACTATAGTTGCAATATTCTGATACCAATAGTAGATCCCAGATACAATGCTGGAGGTTATTAGTGTTATAATAGAGGTTTAAATCACAGTTATTATTCTAAAAGGGTTCAGTATGTATCAAACATTGTTTTAAGAACTTTATGAATACTGTTTAATTCTTGTGATAGCACTGTGAGGTAGGTACTGTTATTGCTTTTTATAGCTCAAAGGACCAAGACAAAGAGAGCCTAAGTGACTTGCCCAGGTACACAAAACTGGTAAATAGTGTAGGTGGAATTGAGACTCTTGACATTCTGAATTCAAAATCCATGCTCTTTACCTTTATGCATGGCTGCTTCTGTGAGTTCATGTGTATCTTGGTCTCTTTTTTTTTCATATGTCTTGCAGAACCCCTAATTCTTTTTGGTGGGGGAGGTGGTGGTACTAGGATCCATAATATAGTCTACTTGCATGTCCTATCCACTTTTCTTTCCTACAATCCCTTTGAAGAGTTCCCAGTGCTTTCTTTGTGGATCCTCTTATATTTGAGATATCACTTTTTCTTGCTTTATGTGATGGTAGAGGACATTGCACTGCTTTAGACTGTTGAAAATCACTGATGTAGTCCTATCTTTTGATTTATGGATGAGCCCTAAAGGAGAGAAATGACTTCCCAAAACAGCATACTTGTTAGTTGTAGATTCGAGTCTCAACTCCATTAACTTTCAACTTGATTTTCTTCTGTTCAGACCAATAAAGGATGTCTGAATTCTGATGTTCTCATAAGTTACCACAGCTACTTTTAGATTCCTGGCACTCTTATTATCAGTAATTTGCTTGGAAATAAATTGCTTTGGGGGGCTTAGATTGACCTAATTACTCCAGAGATTGGACTCAGTGAATTCCAAATCACACAGAGCAGAACATGGGAAGATGTCAGGACATCGTTGTTCACTGACAGGAGGGAATAAGGCAAGTATCTATATATAAGAAACATTGTTGTAGTCTAATCTTTGGTTCCTAGCAGTTTATCTGGAAAGCTGTCTTTTATTTTGGGCAGGACCTGGATTTGGGCAGGACCTAGTTTGAGGTTACTTGTGATCTTGTGGCTCCGTTTTTCAGTTTGTCATTTGATAAGTCACCATACTGCCCTATGGGGGTTGATCTTTGGGAAGCAAGGAAATAACCTTGTTCTGATCAAGTTGGGAACAGCCTATTTATGAGAATGCCCAAGTGCAGGTAGTGCTTCAAGGCGGGGGTGCTGTGCAATGGGAAGGGAAATGCCAGTCTTATCTTGGTCTCTGTCTGCTCCAGTCTACTTATGGCCCAGTAGAAGGCGTATGCTATAGAGAACAAGGCTGATACTTTCTTACTCCAGTGCTCAGGCTATTGGAGTGCACCTGGTGGCAGAGCCAGGGCATGTTGAAGGCATTCCGTGTCCTTAAGGAGTATCTTTGTGATCTGTCTGTTGGAGCCCTGTGTCTGTAGACAGAGAAGTAGTACAAAGTGGAGTTGCTGGGAAAAAAAGCTGAAGGGTCTTCCTGCCTGAACTTCCTTCCTTCAGGATCGATCATCATCCACACTGATGAGGCAAGCTCTGAAGTCCTGTATCCCAACTACCAGAACTGCTGGGGCTTGAGACAGAGAACCAGGTAACTGCCCTGTGGCTTTCACTCACCAGAGGAAACAGCTTTTTCCTACCTCTGCTGGCAGACTGCTTGCACAGGGACTCTGCCTGGGTTTACTCATGCTTGGGTCAAGCCATTCTGGTTGGAGAGATGATGGCATAGTCACGAATTGGGCTTTGCTTTACAAAACATTATCCCTACAACTCTGGGCTGTAGAGTGGGGTAGATGAGAAAACTGACAGGTGAAATAAGATGATTTAGCTGGTTGTCTACCTGCAAGTCCAAGTGCACAAGCATGAGAAGATAACACCTTCCTTTCTCTTTACCAAGATGCTGCTGTGTAGGGGGATTGGTATGAGCTAAGGACAGTTTCCAGTCCTCAGGTATTTCTGGGCTATACTAAGACTATATAATATCTGTTCCACAGAAGAAAGAGAATTTAAGATAGATGTAGGATTCAGAAAGTCTAGCCTTTTATGCTAACCCTGATTCTTGCCAGCTTACTTTTTATAGTCATTTGACATTTTTGAGCCTTACTTTACTCATCTTTAAAATGGAAATAATACAGCCAATGACATTGGGTTGTGAAAATTAAATGAGATCTCAAGTGTTGAACACAACATAGTGCCAACAGTTGATCACCATACTATTTTGGGGGTTCCTTTTACTTTTTCAACAGAGGCCGAAGGGAGGCTGCTGCTTTGCAGCCAGGGATCTCAGAGGATTTGAAGAAGGTGAAAGAAGGGATGGGCTCTGACAGTAGTGATGAAGTGGACTTCCTCATTCTCCTGGACAATGTGGCTGCTGAGCAGGTGAGATCCTGTTTTCCCCAAGGTTGGGGGCTGTGCGGTGGGCACTTGAGAGGGCTGTCTCCTGACTGAGAACTGGATGGAGGCTCACTGGTTTGCAGGCAGCTGTGATAGGACTTGCAGATGGAGTGGACTTGGGGATGGAGGGACATAGAGCAATCAGGGAGGGATAGGAACAATGAGGGAGGACTCCTCATTCAGGAGCACAGACATTTAACTCTAGATCAGTTTCTCAAAGCATGATCCTTAGAATGCTGAGATGTGTGTGTGTCTTTCATAGGGCAGTCTTTGGGGCAGAGTGGATGTATAGTGAGCATTATAATAGGACAAGGATAGTAAATCTTTACATGTAAAATTTATATTTAGTATCCTTTACTTGTAAACATTTTGAAATTCTTCATTGTGTCATTTTTTTGTAGAGTCGATATGCCTATTAGCATATTTGAAAATCTTGATATTTATAAAAATCTGGTTAATCTTATGACTGTTTTCTTTAGACTATATTAGCCACAAAAATTATGCAATCAATATATAAAAATTATACAATGAAGCCAGGTGTGGTGGTGTACACCTATAATCCCAGTACTCAGGAGACTGAGACAGAAAGATTGTCACAAGTTTGAGGCCAGTGTGGGATACATAGTGAACCCAAGGCCAGCCTGAACTACACAGCAAGACTCTGTCTCAAAAAAAAATTACGTCTTTAGGTTCAAAAGCTGGACACCTGAAGGCAATATAAGATTCTCTTTCCTTCTCTTATGAAAATGACAGCAGGCCCAAAAGGTGTAAATGTACCTTTTGTGTATGTATAAATAGGTTTCAGTTAGAAGGCAAGAATTCATCTAAGGGGTGCATATTTTTAAAAATTCATTTAGGGGAAATGAAAGTCAAGTGGAGACATAAGAATTCTTTGCCTTGTGTTTTACCTATTTTTTTTTTTAACTTAAAAAATACAATTTTGGGAGCTAGGGCTGTGATGCAGTGGGAGAGCACTTACCTAGCATATAAGGAGTCCTGGATTTAATTCTAGTACAGGAAAGAAAATTAAATTTCAAAGGTGATAGGAACACCAGAAGGGGCAGAAGAAGAATTCTTTAAATTCTGGGAATCAAGGAATACATAGTGAATCCAAGGCCAGCCTGAACTACACAGCAAGACTCAGAAATCAAGGAATACATAGCTTCAGGTGAGCACTGGGGACACAATATCTGCGTTGTGTGGGCCCTCCCAGAAGACAAGTCCTAGCAGGCTCCATGGTTAGCTGCCTTCTTTGTAAAACTGTGCCTGTGGTCCTTTCCAGGTACACAATCTCCCCAGCTGCCCTATACTGAAGAGATTTGCACAGGTGATTGAACAGAGAGCTGTGGACACAGCCTTGTATGTCCTGCAACAGGAAGACAGGTGAGGGACCTTTCAGCTACTGGCACAACATTATGCTCAGTCAGACCTCCAAGCGTGTGAGAATGAAGGGTTCATTAAGTTCTGTCACACCTGCCAGTGGCATCTCTGTGCAGAAACTGAAATGACCCCACACTGCAAGCTTTAGTCCTTATATTTGTGAGTTGGGGCTGGTGACCTAGTGCTTTGATTTCCTATTACACAGAACAAAGAGCCACTACCTTGCTGAGTGTCTTTTAATCACTCACTTTTTCCTTTTGCTTTAAAATTGAAAGTATTTGGGTAGGGGAGCTGCAATTTTTTTTTTCACTTTATGCATATTATAATTTATGAATCAGTTTTACATTCTCACTATGCAGTAAGTCAAGTTATCCTTGGCTTTGTAGGTAAGGAAAGTAGGGCCTGGACTACCTTGCTTGGATCAGCTAACAGGTGGTAGAGCCGGAACTTGAATCCAGACCCCCTGGACAACAGTGGTATGTTTGTTTAGTCTTCCCAGTATCTAAGGTTCTGTTTCTAGAAGGGCTGTTTTCTAACAAAATGGAAGATTTTTCTGTTACCAAATTTCAGAAGCTAACTTTTTCTGATTGATAAACTCATTCAGCTTGCACTCACAATAGGTGAGTTGGTAAAGCAGGGAGATGAGAAAAAGAATATTTTTGTGAAAGGGTGTGAATGTTGAGGGGAATTTTTCACATTTCAAGAATTTCTACCATCTGTTGCATTAGAGCAAGAACCCCTGACTGTATTGACTCAGAATCAGC
Source organism: Dolichotis patagonum (assembly GCA_004027295.1). NCBI lineage: Eukaryota > Metazoa > Chordata > Mammalia > Rodentia > Caviidae > Dolichotis > Dolichotis patagonum. Next base: position 35,300 of record PVJX010002339.1, read on the forward strand.
ATGTCCCTTTATGCACTAGCCTTGGTGATCCAGGAGCTTCCATCTAAGTCACTCCATTTGCTACCACTCCCTAGCACTTGCTAGCTTCCCTGTAACACAGCTGCACCAGACCCAAACTGGCACTCACTGCCCTCCCTCTCACCAGTTCTCTCTCTCTCTCAATCTCCCTCTCTCTCTCTCTCTCTCTCTCTCTCTCTCTCACACACACACACACACACACACACACAGACACACACACACAGACACACCACATTAATATTTTAGGCTTTGCAAGTCATGTCATATCTGTTGCAACTACTCGTCTCTGCTCTTGTAACATGAAACAATTAGAGACATGCCAGCAAATGGGCACAGTTGTGTTCTAATAAAATTGAACTTACAAAAACAGGCAGGCAGGCCATAGTTTGCTTCTCCTGATACATTGTCTTTTCTATTCCAGTGAGCCTGCTTTCAAAATATGGGTGTTTTTTCAAAGACAAATGGTGACAAACTCACAATCCAACTTGGCTTGGGCTGCATACGTTCTTCTGGGAGGCATATGTCACATAGTGTGGTTTGTCTGCTCTTTATCCATTGTTTCAAAATTCTTTGTCATAAGGATGGTGGTTTTATGCAATTACCATGTGTAAAGATTAGTTGAAACCGGTCACAGCAAACTTGTTTCCTTTTGTGAGTGATTGGGTTTTGGGAGTTCTAGGAGAGGTGTTGCTTTGGGGTTTTTTCCTTTTTGATAAAAAATGAGAGCTACATATGACACCCTGTTTTTGCCACGTGCCAGCCCTGATTTTCTTGTTTTGTTCACTTCTGTGAGAGGATATGCTTTGATTTGCAGTAGTCACCTTTTTATTGTGAAGTGACAAACCTGAGAATTTAAGTGGTAGACCCACAGAGCCAACCCTGGGACACTATTGCTGAACTTCTTATTACGTCAAATAAATAAGACAAATAAGAAATGTGTTTATGATTTAAACCTCAAAAATAGGAATGCTGGCACATAAGAAATGTAATTTAAGATATTATTCCTTCTACTTGCTCCTCTGGAATTTCTGGAAGTCATTACCTACATCCTTCCCATTTTTGTCCTTTTATTCCTCAAGGATTAGTTCTTTATAATTTGTCCTAGTTACCATTCACCTACTCCCTCAGCCCCTTCCATTTCAGCTGTGTTCATAGCAGATCTGCATGCTGGAGCTTTTGTAGTTGGAGTCTTTGTTCACAGAAAGCCCTCAGACTAATTTCTCTCCTTCCTGCCCTTGGCTTTTCTCAGCTCCATCTGACTGGCCTCTTGAGGTCCTATGGAGCAGAACCTGTTCTATATAGACTTAGTGCTGAGCACCTACTGGACTCTTAAAGGTCGTTCACTTTTCACAGGGAAGGTCTACAGATGGCAGTTGGCCCATTCCTACACATCCTGGAGAACAACCTACTGAAGGCTGCGGAACCTGCCTCTCCATCTAGTAAAACCAGGTACCTGACACAGCAATTCTTCTTTGTGCAGATGACAAAACTGGGGGCCCTCTGCCTACAAAGAGGGAACCTCTTGGGGGTGGGGGCAGGCTGTCAGTAGATGTTTAAGAGACCACAAATCCCGAAGAGATACCCTTTTTACTTTTGTTTTTGCTGCAGCTCTTGTGCCATGTTTTAAAATTTTTACTTTGGCCAGAAAGAGCCCTAAACTTATTTTTCTATAATTGTTCAATAGATGAAATGCCTTCACTCATTGTATAGAAAGTATGTGTATTTATTTTTTTACCACATCACTGGGACACCCACAGTTTAAAGGAAGAGAGTTTAATTTGGCTTAAAGCTTCAAGGGAATTCAGTCCAAGGTTGGCTGGCTCCAAGGCAGAAACATTATGGCAGCAGAGAAGCGAAGCAAGAGAATGTGCCAAACAGAAAAGAGCCAGGGATCAGATATAGACCCCCCAAGGCCACACCTTCATGTTGCGTCCCAGACACCCAAAAGTGTATTCTACCAATCTTCTGGCAATATCAAATGTAATTATTACAGTGTGATGTCCGTAAAGCATTTTTTCAGATGTTGGACATGTCTTAAGAGCTTTCACTGCTACTTTTTAGGGGATAGTGGGGCAATTTTGGAGGTTTAACTCAGGCCCTTCGCCCTGAGCTACATGTCCACCCCTTTTCATTTTTGAGACAGGGTCTCACTTAATGGCTAAGTTGCCTGGGGTGGACTTATTACCACTTTTGTACAGCCTGGAACTCCAAGTTAGGGCTAAGGATTTGAAATGTTTATGTCCTAGGCATTTGGGTAAGTAAAGTGTGATCTTGACACACAGCTTCACTGTCACCCAAGAACATGCTGAATTCCCATGTCCCCACTTGACCTTCTGAAGCAGATTCCCCGGTTGATTTGTCTGCATTCTAAATTGCAGAAGCACTGCTGTAGGCTTCTTGAGAGAGAGAGACAGATTACTTTATAGCTAGAAACTCATGAACTGGGACAGAGTTGAAACAGAAACATTCAAGATCTTTGGGCCAAGATTTATAATAGCAACTCACATGAATGCCCTTCTCTCATTTACAATACCTGCAGTGGTACTATGTTTCTTACTGTCTTATGCTACCTCACCACTCTCTGCCTTTGTATTTTAAGAATGCTACAGAGCTCAATGCTAGTCTTTTAGGTTGAGGGTCAGTAAATAAAAGCATTAGTTCTTCCTCGGAGATAGATACTGGCATCAGACAAATAGGATTGAAATGGCACCTTTATTTCTAATTACAGCCATTTTGAGAATGTGTTGATCAAATAGGTTTTTTCATATTCCTTTGAAATGCAAAGCCTCCAAAGCCTCAAAAATGCAAAGCCTCCAAAACTGCAGGCTTTCAGCACAAAGAGCAGAGTCTGTCGAACTAAACTTGTCACATGGCTGAGTGTGGGAAGAGCATTTGCAGGATCCAGAAAAAGGGAGGGATAGGGCATAAGCCACACCCTGCTTCCATGAAACTCCCCAGGAAGAATGAGTGGATGGAAAGGAGAGATGCTGCAGTGGGACCCTTCACAGGGAAACATGAGGTGTAGGTATAAGGGTTCTTGTACTATCTGTTTCAATGGAGTTTCATATCGGGCTCATCTGGTTTCTGAAGTAAGGTTGTTTCTTACTTAAAGGACACAGGCAGTGTTCTGGCCTTCAGAGATCTGAGTAAGGAATTGAGGAAAACTATTTGCTTCTTCCAGAAAGCTGTACCTCTATGCAACTCATGATGTGACCCTCATACCTCTTTTAATGGTTCTGGGGACTTTTGACCACAAATGGCCTCCATTTGCTGCTGACCTGACCATAGAACTCTACCAGCACCAGGAGTCTAAGGAATGGTTTGTGCAGCTCTATTACCACGGAGAGGTAAGACCTCTGCGTTGGGCTAGGATAGTAAGTAGGCACCCTCTCCCAACACTTCCCACCTGGTTTAGTTTCCCTCCATAGGCCCAGTGGGGTTTTCATTGGTACAGTCAGGTGTTTAAGTCCTATAGAGTGACTCACATCATTGGCCTAGAACTACAGCAGAATTTTGCAAGTGGTAGAAAGGTGGGACTTGGGCCTTGTTCCAGTTCTGTTACAGACCTCTAGGAGCGGGGTCACCACCTTCTGCTATTCTCTTGCGTATCTCTGCCAAGCTCTAACATCCTGACTGTGAGGTCAGTTTTGAAAATTAAAAATGATGTCTTTGGGATGTGATGTGTGTTGTTAGCACCCTTGGTGTCTTAGCTGCTTTATCATTATTAATGTACAAGGAGCAGACCAGTGCAGTCACCAGGGATAAAACCTTTAGCTTTCTCAGCTCAGGTTATATTTTCATTGTGTCTTCCCAAGTCAGTTCGACAACATTTCTTGAGTGCCTTTCATAAGAAGGTTGTATTTTTATCCGGGACATGGACTGGATAGTGGGGCCTTCCTGGGTGTTATATTTGTGCACATACATACTACTTGAGTCAGAGCGTCTCAGACTGCTGGGCTCAGCAGAAGACAGCAAAAGGATGGGATCCTCAGAGAACCTGCTGAGTTATGTCTCTTCCACAGGAGCAGCTGCCAAGAGGTTGCCCTGACAAGCTTTGTCCACTGGACCAATTCCTGAACACCTTGTCACTCTATTCCTTGAGCCCGGAAAAATACCACACACTCTGCTCCCAAGCACAGGAACTGGAACTTGGAAAGGAAAAGTGATTGATTCACACAAATAACTTGATTTTTAAATACAAGCTTTTCTACCATGCCTCCAGTTTTGAGTGTTTGGGGATGGGGCAGGAGTTAAAGTACATTACTATAAGGTAAGGCTATTTCTTTCCTATAAGTATAGTAGATTCTTTTTCTAAAAGAAAAAAGAATGTATGTTGAAACTGTGGAGTTTTTTCTCTGTTTTCTGGCTTGATTTCTACAGTCCGAGTATATGTGTGTGACTCAAGCTGGGGGTATTATGACCTTCTAAAATTGTGTTTAGGACTTCAGTCCTTTTCTTCTTTCTTAACATTTATTCAGCTCCCTACTAACTAATGATTATTATAAAGGTGAAAAAGTTTCTATCTTCAAGTTATTTCAGTCCAGTGAGAGAGTCAGATAAATAAACCAGTGATTACAATACTGTATGTTTTATGCTATGATAGAGTATATAAGGGGTTATTTGAAAAATACATAGAAGAAATCTAGTTGCACTTGTCAAGTGCTGTAGAAAGCTGTTCTCAGAAAGTTCGGAGACAGCCTTCTGGGGAAGTTCTGTCTTGATCTGAGTAAATAAAGATGAGTAAGAGTTAACCAAGTAAGCAAGGAAAAAAGAGCATTAGGTAACAGATTTTGAGTTTCAGGGACATTGCTAAGTGGTAAGAGCTCTACGCTTAACTGTCCCCCTCCAGGGGTGCCTGATGAGCCCCTATTTTCTTATCAACATCCTCATTCACCCGGAATCTATTTCAGAACTTGTCTGATTTTAACCCAAAAGTCCCTTTATGTCTCACAATAGCAATCATGAAAACCTGTCTAATTCCTATCATCTTTGTGTAGGAAGATGACAAGAACTGCCAGGTGAGGAAGCTCAGATTTCTTAGGCTCAGATTTATCTTGTGAGCTTCAGATAGTCATATCTGTCTGGATGTTCCATATTCCATGTCAAAATTAAACTGTTCTGCTCCCAGACCTGTTTTCCCACAGGCAAGCATCCCTACCTGAATGGAAGACATTTCCATCATCCATCCAGTTGCATTTTACAGCAGGAATTTGTCCTTGTTTTCTTTGTCTCACATTTTCCTGTGTCTGATAAGTTAAATTCTATCAATACCAACAGTTTGTTTCTTGAACTTAGTCAGATCTCTCCATCCTCAGTCTCTCTCCATCCTCGGTCTTTAATATTCCCTCCCCATCCTCAGACTGCTGATTGGTATGTTTATTTCACTAAGAAAGTACAAGCAGTCAGGAAAATATCCATATCCACATTTCTACCACCATCAAATTTAACCCATTTGTACTGGTACCCATGAGGCCTGCCTGCCTGCCTGCCTGCCTGCCTGCCTTCCTTCCTTCCTTCCTTCCTTCCTTCCTTCCTTCCTTCCGTCCATCCATCCTTCATTCCTTCCTTAAGAATGAACCACCTTTACTCTCCAAGGCCAACCTCCAGCTTGGCATTGACACCTGTAATTTCCATTTTCCTATGTTGCCATTTTTCTTTTTCTATTAGTTATTCTCATTACTTACAAGTATGCTGTATAATCACCTGTCTTAAATTTTTTTTCTCTCCATCTTGAACGTGACACTTTCTTTTTCCCATTACAGCAAAATTCAAAAGAATTGCCATCTTTGATTCTTCTTTTCCCACTCTCCCTTGAGCCAGCTATGATTAGGTATTCACCTCCCCGACTCCCTTCCTAGAAACTGCCCTGGTCAAATTCTTTGGTAAGTCCAGTAAATTTTCAATCTTCTTAGCTTCTCATTAGCATTCTTGAGATGTTTTCTTCATTTGACTTTTATCAAGTTAAAAACACTCTTGGTTTTCCTCCAGTTTTCAACATCTCTGTTTTTGCAGAATATACCCTTCTCTAATCTCTTAAGAATTGGAATGTTCTTGGTTTAGTCCTTTTTTATACCTTTTCTACACTCATTGGTTGATCTCCAGCAGTGCCATGGTTTAAATATTTATGCAGGGTCTACTAAATTTATACCTTCAACCTCAGCCTTTCCCCCTGAATTCCAAGCTCATTTCTAACTAACCATTGCCTCCAATAAACTGTCAATTCTCATGTCTTTTTAAACCTACTCCTCTTACAGGTCTCCTCATCAAGGGTAAATGATACCACATTGCTTGGAACAAGAACTTTGGGATTACCATTGAGTCTTTCCTTACTGTGTTTTACTGCTAACACATGAATAAATCCTGTTGTATCACTCTTCCGACTATACCCAGAACTGACTGCTTGTTAAGACTTTTATTGCTACTATCTTAGTTTCAGCATGCTTTCTCACTTAGACAAAGGCCTCCTAACTACTCTTCCTGTTTCTGTCCTTCCTTTCTTCACAATCTGGTCACAACACAGGTGTTGCTTTTAAAACTCTTGGGTCACTCTTCTTCTCATCATGTCACTCTTCTCACGATTCTCCACTGGTTTCCCATCTTATGTAAGGGCCAGTCATCCTAATGGCTTTTCAGGAACTAGCACATCTTGCTGTGTTTCCATCATGCTGGCTTTCTTACTAATTGTCTTTCTTTTTTTTTCCTTAATAGAAATTTTAGTTTTTTTATTGATTTTATATAGATAGATAGATAGATAGATATAGATATATGATGTTTTGATGTGGGTAAACATTATAGAATAATTAAAGCAAGCTGACTGACATTATTGCCTCACCTACTTTCTTTTTTTAGGGTAAGAATTAAAATCTGCTCGTAGAAGTATACAGTTGCCATGGTTTAAATGCTTTTTTCCTCTCCAAATTTCATGTGGAAACTTTAGTCCCTAGCATAACAGTATTGAGGAGTGACAGATACATAGCTTATGAGGGCTCCACCCTCCTGAATGAATTAATGCCATTATAAAAAGGGCTTCTAGGAGTGAGCTGTCTCTTGCTCCTCTGTCATGTGACAACTTAAGGTTTCTTCTCCACAAGATACAGAAGAAGGCCCCATCTTGAAAGCAGAAAACTTGGGTTGTAACCTGCTTACATCTTGACCTTGGACTTCCTAGCCTCTGGAACTATGAGAATAAGTTTCTTTTCTTTTTAAATTACCCAGTCTGTAACATTCTGTTATAACAACACAAAACAGATGAGGACAATAGTAGCTTATTAATTATGGTTACCATGCTGTGCAATATATCATTTAATCCCTTATCTAAGTTAAGCCTTGTATTCTTTAACCAATGTCTCTGTTTTCTCCATCTTCCCACCCCTTTTTTTACTATTGAAAGATAAAGAATATGCCAGATTGTGCTGAGCCATGTCCTCATGTGAGCATCTTTGCATCACCTGCTTTCTTTGCCTGAAATGCTCCCATAGACACCTGTATAGATAATGCCCACTCTTCATTCAGATCTCAGCCAGTTACCTTTTCAAGGATGCCCCCCCATCAACCTATATAAAGTATTTCAGATCCTTCTGTTTCTTCTACCTCTAATATTAGTTAGACTCTGTCACCTTGCATTATGGACTTCATTATGTCCTCCAAAAAAATTGTATGTTGAAGTCCTAACCACTAATATTTTAGTAGTAATTAAGGTGAGGTTTTATAGGTAGATCCTAATCCAATATGACTAGTATTCTTTCAAGAATAGAAAACTAAGAGGACAGATCTTACGGAAAAACTGAGAGAAGACAGTCCACTCCAAGCCAAGGATAGGCCTCAGAAGAAACCAACCATATTAACCCCTGATGTTGTTTGACGTCTAGCTTCCAGCACTGCAAGGATATAAATTTCTGTTTTTTAAGTCACCCAGTCTGTGGTGCTTTGTGATAGCATCCCCAGAAAACAAATATTGTATACCCTTATCTTATCTCACTCTTATCTTTTTTCTCTTGGTATTTATCAGTGCTTGATATTACGTATCTATGTGGTTATTTGTTTATCTCCTTGATTAGACAGTGAGCTCCATGAAAGCAGGCTTCTCATTCTTTGATGTGTTCCCAGAAGAATGCCTAATATATGCTGATGCTCAAACAGTTGAATGTTTAGAGTCCTTTGTCACTACTCTCCTGGGTCTGTGATCACTCTCTTAGGTTACTGTTATGACTTCCTAATGGGTGAACCCTTTCTTGCTTTCTACCACTGTCTGAGACATGGCCCCTGCTCACTTCTCCAGCCTCATCCTTCACATACCTCTTGGGCCTGACCAAACTGTTTTAAGAAAAGGAAGTTCCACTTCTCTGGTCTCTATACCTTGGCATGTATTATTCCATTCTTTGACCCTAGAAACACATTTTCTTTGCCTGTCTTTGCCAATATGTAGACTTCCCCTATTTCTGTTGCTCCTCTTTAGGGAACTGTATAGATCCAAAATATAGGGGTGGGTGCAAAGCACATATGTACTGAATAAATAAATGAATTCCAAACTTGAAGATTTTCCTTCTTGTGGGTATGAAGATGGCTTCTGCACACTGCCCCTCAGCCTGTTCACCACTAGGGATAGGCCTGGGGTGAAGGAAAACAAGGCTTTTACTGGATTCAAATTCTGACCTGTATTTGTTTCCTGTGACCCTTGGATGGGCATTTCTAGGATATCTCATGTAAAATGGGAATAGTTATATGTAATAGAATGTTGTAAGAATTGAGAAAACATGAAGTTGTTCAGGTGTTTTCTTTTCTCCTTTGTCTGTGTCTCCCTGCTTCCTTCTGCATTCCTATTGTAGTTTTCCTCAACTGAAATGGTCCTTTCACCTGCTCTCTGCAGGTTGTATGTCCTCTTCACCTGCCTCCTTTGGGCAGTGTGCTCAGGCATACGAGGGATTTAGTCAGAGCCCTGGGTCCCTCCATCTCCAGTTGTGTGACTGTGGGCAAATCATTTAACTTCCATGACATATTTTCCCCATTGTAAAACAGATGTTAATGTTTACCTAGCGTACAATTCAACCTGAGTACTGAATGGGGAAAGATGGATTGTAAAGCAGTTTGTGAACTTCTAACCTACCCCTGCCCTTAACTCCTTTCTCTAAGGAGTCTTGAAGAGTGATGTTAAGGTTAAAAGAATTTTTAGAGGGGGTGTCCACCCTTGAATGGCAAAGTAAAGAGCCTCCCAGCCTTGAAGAGAAGGGTCACTCCTCTTTACCCACATATCTGGGCCTGCTTGGGTTGGGTTAACTTGATCTGGGATTCACCTAAAGAATCTTCCCAAGGACCTCCTAGCTTATTCATAGAGCTCTTGGCTCAGAGTGGGAGGAATGAAATGATTGTCATTAGACAAGGCTGTTTACTGCTATGTGCTGATTCCCTGGTAACTGTTAGTTTAAAAAGGACAGCAAGAGAATAAAAACTTTGAAGGGCAACTTGGAGACAGAGGGAGAGGGGTCCTACCTACCCCACCCCCATTTCTCAGAGCACTGGACGGGGCATTTGTCTACAGTTTATCATCACTGTATAAACACAGGTCTTTCAAAGTGGCCTCGGCACCCCTTCTCTTCAGTGGAATCTTCTCGGACACTGCCTACCTGCCTGCACAGGCTGCCAGCAGAAGTTTAGTGTATGCCAGGGAAGTATCATTCTTCAGCTTTGGGGCTAAAGCACTATATCCTGGGGCTGCTAGGCAAAGTATAAGCCCCTTCACCTGCTGGGGAATTCTCCAGGAAACCCACTGTGTGCTGTGTTCGGGCTCTGCCCTCTGGTGGCCAAGGGACTGAAGTTTTAACCTTCCCAGGTGTTGGGAACCTGTTCTCTGTCTAAGGCTGGCTACAGAGAACTGAGAAAACTCTCTCCAATGAAAATAAAAACAAAAACTGATCTCATTTGTTCTTTCTCTACACCTGGCCTATGAAATATACCTTTCCCTAAAGAAATAGGAGAGAAGTGATAACCATTTCTGAAAAAAAAGGTCTAGCCTAATACCTACGAACTCAAGAGAGCACTAATCATGAGCTCAGAGTTCAAGATCTGTATAATTTCAGGCCAGCTCATTAACTTCCTGCTGGTAAATATAGGGCTAGGCATATGGCTCATGTTAAGACCAGTGCTTAGCATGCACAAGGCCAAGGATTGGATCCCTAGCACTGCCAAAATAACTAAAAAAAATGTGTATCTGCATTTGTAAAATGAGATTGTAATATATTATCTCAACAACATTGTATATTAGGTATGTATATTAGCTTTCCTATTGCTGGAATACAATACCTCCAATATAAAGGAAGTTCTAATTTTAATTTAGGTTTCAGAGATTCAGTCTGTGATTAACTGGCTCCAAAGCAAAAACATCATGGTAGAAGGATGTTACAGAACAAAGCTGCTTAGTGCATGGTGGCCAGGAAGCAGAGCAAGAGAATAGTGCTAAGGAAGAAAGGAGAGGGGACCATTTAGGACCCAAATTCATGGCCTCAATGACCTAGCCCGTACAGCCAGGAGCACTGCTAGGCATTTCTTAATCCAATGAAATTGACATTTCAGATTAATGGTCACAGTATGAAAAGCTCATCTTAAGATAACTTACACAAAAGTAAAGCACTGCTGAAGTTATTGCCAGAGATAACTCTTTGTGGCTCCTTTCAAGTAACTTCAAGCAGCTGGTGGCAGTTAGTGCCAAGTTGGATTGGTTGCCCCTGAGTGGTGACTAAATGCTAACATGTGCCAGGGTTGCTTGCACCACACAAGGGTGGTAAAAGAGGCTCCTGCCTTACTTAAGATTTGGGGCCAGTTATCTGAATTTTAGCTTTACCACTTTCCTGGGTCCTGTAACCTTGGGTAGCCCTCTCAGTATTTCAGTCTCTGTTGTATGTTGAGTGATAATGCTGTCTCTAGTGGTGGGAAGGGATGGAGTAGGTGAACTAAGTAAAATAAATTTATGGAAGTATCTGGGATGTGCAGCTGCTCAGATACAAATTTTAAATCTGCATCCTCTTGAATCTGGGACTTAATAAACTAGAATTCAGTACTACTATATGCCCGGAAACTTGAGTCACTTCTTGTGGTGTACAGATTTATAGAGGAGGCAGTATGTGCTTTGAAATCAAAGATACGGCCCAGGTAAACCAGCATAGGAAGTGTGCTGAGACTGGGGCCAGTTTGTGTTGGTAGGAATGTTTATATTGGTAGGAAAGCAGGGCATTTTTCTCTGAGGCAGGTTTCTCACAGAGAGGAAAATGTGGATTTAAGGAAGATTAAAAGTCTCAAAGGTAAGGGAAAGATGTAAGGAAATGGCCTGCACTGAATCTCTGCAAAGGACAGTATTCATCAGAGAATTAATTTGGAAGGAAATAGAGTGTGAAATAGCAAGGCTTTCAACTCTGGGAACTGTGGCCTTAGAAACCCAGTCAGTGCTTCACAATCTTGCCAAGGCCCATCCTGGGAACCACCTCCGGAAAACAGTTGGGCGATGCCCAGAGACCACAAATTGCTGAGCTTAGGAGGAACTGATTGAGTGTGTAATTAAGGGGAGGGTTGTATAACACTTGGGTAAGTAGAACTTGAAGGGGTCAAACCAGTAGGGCTTCTGGGAATGAGTGTGTGGTCCCTGGGGCTGTTAGCAACTGAAGCCAAATGCATGAAGACAGAGCTTACCTGGGACTTGTGGAGAGAAGGATAGAAGAGATCAAGAAGGAGAAAGGCTGAAGGAGGGGTTGCTGCCTGGGTCACAGTATCCCCAAATGCTTCAGCGGTTCAGTTCTAAGAGTGAAGTAACATCACTGAGCAATGGGGAATCCATTGGAAACAAAATGAGAGGCTATGACTTGGTCATGACCACATAGCAGGAAGGAGGTTAAATGGGCTCTGAACCATGGTTGTGCATCCGAAGTCTTGCTGAATCACACTAATGGTAAGGCCTGAAAGGGGGCCATTTACAGTGTAGGGCGGGTTTTCTTTGATCATGTATAGGAATCAGAAAATCTTTCATAGTATAAGGATTTGCAGTATATATACGGATAAGATGGATAGAGGTAGGCTGAGTACTGAAGCAATCGTGCATTTTCGTAACTGGCTCCATTACTATCCCAAATCCCTAGTGTTTGATGCTTTATAAGATAAGCCCCCTGAGTATCTCTTGAACCTCATCCCTTACCACACTCTCTTTTGTGCTCTTTTGTGTCAGATTAAAGATCACCATCACTGGGCATAGTGATGGAACTCTGTAATTGTAGCACTCTGGGAGGCTGAGACAGGAGAATTGTAGGTTCAAGCCCAGCCTGGGCAACTTAGTGACTTAGTGAGACCCTGTCTCAAAATAAAAACAGGCTGGGAATGTAGCTCATGGGAAGGTGCTGGATTGAATCTCTAGTACTACAAAAAAGTAAAGAAAGAAAGATTTCTCTCTCATACATGGGAATACTTATGTATGTAAATGTTTAATTTAGTGTATATTTTTACACAGATGCAAAAGCCTAGTGATTAAGTACATAGGCTCAGATGCCAGACAGCTAGGCTGATGTTCCATCCTTTATGGTCTGTATGACTTTGAGAAAATGACAACTTCTCTGTGCTTTAGTACACTTAATCTATAAAATGGGTATAACAACACTTTACTGTATATGGTTTTATCAGGAATAAATACATAAAACATTGACAACGCATGTCACATGACAGTTGCACAATACATGTTATTTATTTTTAGAAATTTCTATTATCCAAATAATAAGCAGGGACTGTTTGATTTGTTCATTGCTATTTGCCGTGATCACGTTTGCTGTATGTAGATTATGACCTGACACATTGTAGGGACTCAGTATGTGTATTGGATGAAATGGTGAATTAATAATTATGCAGGGCCTTCACAATGAGTTATCTCCCTAGTTCGTTTTACTTTTTATTTTGAAGCAGGGTCTCACACACTAAGTCACTAAGTTGTATATGCTAGGCTCAAACTTCGGATTTTCTTGTCTCAGTCTCCTAGAGTTCTGGAATTCTAAGCATGTCAACATGCCCAGCTCAGTGGTCCATTCTTTTTTTTTTTTTTTTTTTTTTTTTTTTTTTTTTTGTCTTTTTGAGACAGGGTCTCACTGTTCAGTTCAGACTGGCCTTGGCATCACTTTGTAGCCCAGGCTGGTCTCAAACTTACAATGACACTCTTGCCTCAGCCTCCTGAATGCTGCGATTACAGGAGTATGCCACCACGCCAAGCCTAGAGATCCTTTCTTTAAGGAGGTGGTGTTTCATGTTGTTTGATAGGTCTCTGACCTATTTGACATGCTGTTTCAATTATTTGCATAAAAATATGACAATAAAGATACATAGTGCAGACTGGGTCACATTTATCAAAAATGTAACATTGGGAGGAATGCCTTATTGAATGACTGAATGAGAGAATAAAGTGATATGTGTATTAGAAATGTTTATGCTGATACCAATTTTAGATCCCAGGCCAAATATTGTAAGGTGTAACCTAACAAATAAATGCAGGGTTCTAATCTTGGAAAATCAGTTGCCCACAATTTGATAGTTTTAGTGAGCAACTTGTTCAGTGTAGATCAGTATTATAATGGGTTTTTCAAAATTCTAAGTGTACAGTGATTGTGTTGGTGTCTAAAATGAAAGGTATGATAGTCCTGTTCCACCCTGCTCAGTTTAGAGCACTTCCAGCGAAGTGTGCTCAGATCTGAGAGCCAGACTTGATAGCAGAGCCAGAGCAACTTGTCAGTTGGAGAGTGACCACCAAGAAAGATGAATCAAAAGGATGGAAGGCATATCAAATATATCAAATATTTGATTCATGTGGGCCCTGAGGACTCACTCAGTACATTTAAGTTACTATGGAGGTAGACTTGAGAGGGAAATCTTTGAAATAATCAGAGCTGAGTGTAAATGTCTTGGGTTACCTGAGAGGATCCTTGTCACTGAAGCACTGCGAGCTTACCCTGGCATTTAGCTAAAGTATTTGTAGAGAGTGACAACACAGCCAGTCTCTGCCTGCTCTGAGTGTCTGCGGTTCTGTGATTCCCTCTGAACAGTTTGAGTCAGAAGCAGGTCTCATTTTGCTTTTCGTATGGTCAGGGTTGAGGTTTGGCACTTTAAGTTGATGATTCTGAACTTTACAGGAGGAGAGAATCTAGTGGCCCGAGTATAACCCTGTTAAAGTGTTGCTTTATACTCACCTGGAGCTGGTTGGGTTTTTGGGATTCCAGGAAATTGCAGCTAAGAATAAACACCTTGCTGCTGCCTCCACCATCCCATCATGGAATTTCTACTCTGATGGTTTTTTCTGTAAGGCTTTTCAGTGCTATCTTTCAACACCCAGGAGAGCAGCAAGAAGGCTCGCTAGATCTTCCTTCTCCAAGAAGAAACACAATTTTGATTCTAGCTAGACCCTTCTGACTACCCAGTCTGTGTATCTTGTGAAATTTTGAACTGACTCACTGAAGCAGTCACTTCAGATACTCTCTTTGCATTGCAAACTCTGAAGTTACTCTCAAAAATGCTCTGATAACTCAATAAACGTATGCACATATGTTATCTGATACCAGTTTCACAGAAAACTTGTGACATCCAGATGTGAAGCTCAAAGAGGTCAAAATCTAATACTTGAGAGAGAGAGGCTGAGATTCCATTGCCAACTTTGGGACCAGCTTGGTTTTCTCCACATTGGTCCTCTTAGATGAGCTTTTGCTTTGTCTCCTTCACCACATGCAGTGTTTGCTTCCTTTCACTTTCTGTTATTTTCCTTCCCCCAGGCTCACCTCTACCTTGCTTGATTCCTTTTTTCTGGCTTCCCTAAATTTTCACTTTTGATACTAAAGGTGGAACAGGGAGGGGAAGCTAGGAGTTTTTAAGCTGTATTCTCAAGACAAAAATAAAGAATTAAAAAACAAGCCCAGTATGTGGGGGAAAGGATTTAATAGAGGAGAGGGGAAAAAATGAGGCCAGTTAATTCCAAAATCTTCTTTTCCTTAACAGATGAATCTGTCTTCAAACTACAAATGGCCAAAGACACATTGTTGAGAGGGACATTGTGTCTGGTTCCTTTAATGCATTCAGATTTTTTATATCTGATGAATAATACCCCAAATTAGGTAAAAAAGTTAACAAATGTCACATCATATAGTAATCTATGAGAAATTAAGGAACTCTCAGAGTTCTAGTCTCAGAGAACAAAAATACAAGGTAAATGTGGTTCCATTTTAAAAAATCCTTGAACATAACTCAGCAGCATGAGCACTCTTGATGGATCCTACAGTCTGAAGACAGGTTATCTGTTTGATCCCAAATAAAGTTGTAATAGACTCAGACAAAAGTATGTGAGCATTTGGGCGGGGGGAGCAATGATTGCCACTGAGAATCAGTATTCTGCCAAATCATTTCCTTGCTCCTTTGGTTAACAGACCAAACATTCCCAAGAAATTTGATAAAGTTGTTAAAGTTGTATGTGTTTCCCTGTTTTATATGTCAGCAGCTTCCTTTTCTTTGGTTACACTTGGGTGTATAATCACTTGTTCAGTGTGTGATTTCTTCAGTTGACTCTTAAGTTTCATGAGGGGAGAGTGGGGCCATCCCTGACCAGTTCACTTCTGTATCCATAGTTTCTAGTATTACTGGTACTGATTAAAAGAAAAAAGAACTAATTACTCAGTGGGTAAATGAATAATGTGAACTGAATAATACGTAGACTTATAAGTGATCACACAAGTACATTTTAAAGTGTAATTATTAAATTGATGACAGTCTAATGAACAGATCTAACTATATCTTTCTTAGAACAAAAGATGAGGTAACAGCTCCTTAACATTGGATTTGACAATAATTTCTTGGCTCTGACACCAAACACAGACAAGAGAATGAAAAATAGATAAGGTAGACTTCATAAAAAATTTTAAAAACCTTTTGTGCATGAAAGAACACAAAAAAGTGAAAAGCCCATGGAATGTGAAAAAATATTTACAAATCACAAGTCTGATAAGGATTAATATTCACAATATATAACAAACATCAGCAACTCAGTAATAAAAACAAATCTTGTTCAAAAATAGGCAGTGGACTTGAATATATATTTCCCTAAAGGAGATATATAGATAGTCAGTGAACACATCTGAACATCATTACTTGTCAGAGAAATACAAACTCAAATCAGTGAGACACCACTTTATGTCCTCAGGTGAAGGCTTTCATTAGCATGGCTTTTATTAAAAACAAAACAACTAAAGAAAATAACCAGTGATGACAAAGACATGAAGAAGTTGAAACACTTTCACATTTCTGGTAGGAATATAAAATTATATAGCTGCTGTAGGAAACAGTACGACTGACCATTCCTAAAATATTAAGCATAGAATTCTCATAGGATCTGTTGATTACACTTCTGGGTATATATTGTACTCAAACAAGGGGAATCAAATATGTTTGTATATTCATAGTTGGCAGCGTTATCACAGTAGCCAAAAGGAGGACATAACATAATGGCCTCCTTATGATTAATGGATAAGCAAAGTGTGGTATATACATATAGTGAAATATTTAGCCTCCAAAAGGAACATAATTCTGACACGTCTACAACATGGATGTACCTTAAAGACATTATGCTAAGTGAAATAAGCAAGACACAAACAAATAAATATTACATGATTCCACTTGTGTGAGCTACCTAAGCAGGCAGATTCATAGAGACAGAAAGTAGAAAAGTGGTTGCCAGGATCTCAGGGAGGAAATAATTGGGAGTAGTTTCATATTTACAGAGTTTTAGTTTTGTATTATGAAAAAGTTCTGGACGTAGCAGTAGTGGTTGCACAAAAATGAAAATACTTAATGTCATAGCACCTTTGTATACACTTAAAAATGTTTAAAATGATAATTTTATGCTATATATATTTTTATCATAATTTTTTAAATGGTGGGGGGGAGCAGCTCTTTCAACCTCAGGACTTTATTCTGGGCCCTTTCATCACAAAGAAGAAAATCACTGCTTTTGATACAAAAATTACAGAAAACCAATGCAAAGAGTGTTGAGTTTCTAAGGATATTAAGATAGCAGAAAAACAGATCAAAATGATAGTGAAATTAAATAGGAATAGTGATATAATTCTGAATACAAGGTAAAAATGTAAAGTATAAAAGTAATGATTTTTTTATATGAAAAAAATCTCAAGGTTACCATTTCCTAACAATGAAATCCCTTAGTAGGAGGTAGTGGGGAGTACATTTTGCCTACTAGTAAAACTGTGTTCAGATAAAAGGAGACATTAATCTACTATGACCTGAGATGATTGATCAGACTAGGGCACCAAATACTCCGTTTGGTTCTTTTTGTAGGTTTGTATAAACTGAGGAAACTATGAAGATGGTTAGGGAAATCAAAATTTGGTCTTATTGGTCTTGATTGCTGGAGTAGGAGATCAAATTTGGGGAAAAGATAATTAGGAGGGACATAACTGTTTTCAGCTATCTGAAAGGTTGTCATGTGAAATAAGAACTGCCCTTACTCTGTGTCTACTCCTCATGGCAGAATTAGGATCAATTTTTTAGGCAAAAGTCCAAAAGAAAGCTGATTCATTATGTGGCAAAATTTTGTAAGTATTAGACTGATGACATTCAATAAAATAGCCTCCCATTACTGGATGGCTCAATAGAGGACCCCGTCTGGGACCCCTGGAGAGCAATAGGTGTGTGTTTTCCATCACTATGATTTCTTTTTTAGTTTCTTTAAAATCTTGGTATTACATTTGACTCCTACCTCTCTTCCTGCAATATCTACTGAAGTCCTAGGATTCGTTCTTCTGTTGACTTTACCTTTTACTTTCCATCACGTTGGGAAGATCCTCAGCTCTTTGACTACACAATATTGTGTGTGCTATCAGTCAGCTCTTCCAGCCTTTGGGTGGTCCCTCGCTTCAATCCATTCTGCACAGACTTGCCAGGCTCATTTTATAAAATACCTATCATGTAATTATTTTGATCGAGAACAAAGAGTAGGTCCCAGTTGCTTCTCATATTAAGATAGAATTCCTTTTGGGGCTGTTCTGCCTTCCCTCCCTTCTCAGTTTCACATACTGTTACCCAAACAGTTGATTTTGATTAAGCTGTTCCCTTCAGTGTCATCCAGCTTCACTGTTACCTGCTCATTCCCACTTCCATTCCCCCGTGTGTGTTGTTCCCTTCACTCCTGGCTGTTTTACAGGGTGTACCCAATACCAAAACTACCAAAAATGTACCCAATATCAAAACTACCAAAAAATCTTTCCTGGCCACCCAAGCTCACACCAATCCTCCTTTTCTCTCATTTCCCTAATATTTACTGACCTCACAAGAGTATAGACATTATGCTATATGCTGGTGAGCAAGTGACAAGCAAGAAAAATTGGGCTCTTGATTTCAGAGTGGACAAGATAAAATAATTTCTATGAAGGACACAAACAATACAAATGACATGGTATGCATATGTGTATTAGGGATAAGTTGGTATTTTGATGGGTCTCTTTGAGAAGGTGACAAATAAGTTGGAACCTGTAAGGAAGCCAGCTTCTGGGAAGGGCTAGAGTCAAGGTAGCCAGGCTGAGGAGCCACAGTGTGTAGGGCTCCTGAAGCAAGAAGAGCTCAGCACATGGGCAGATAACTGAAGTCAGAAGGGTTTGGCTGGAGCGTAGTGAGGGACAGAAGAAGGGCATGAGGTGAAGCCAGAGAGATGCCTAAGGCCTGGTAGGCATATTAGAGATTGTGAATTTCACACTAACTACATGAGAAGACGTTAAAGGATTTAAAGAAAAAAGTGATATGATTTACACTTTGTTTTCAATTGGGGATTGAACATCCCCAGCTCCCCACACCATTTTTAAATTTGAGACAGCATCTCCCTATATTGCTTAGGCTGGCCTTAAACTTGCCATTTTCTTGCTTTAGTCTCCCTAGTAGCCGGGATTACAGGCAGGTGTCACATGCCTGGTTATGACTTATACTTTTTAACATTACTCTCTCTACAGTGTGGAAAATAGGCTAAATGGGAGTAAGAATAGAAGTAGAGGTTATGAGAACATTAGAACAGATGAAGGATGATAACTTGAACCTCAATAATGGAGAAAAGTGATTAGATTTCAGGTATGTTTTGGAAATGGATATAAAAAGATTTGCTAATGATTTTATACAAACTGAAGAATTAAGAGTGACTCCCAGGTTTCTGATGTGAAAATTATGTAGGTAAATGGACATATACTTCACAGTATTATGATGGGGAAGTGGGATAATGGAGATTAGATTTTGGGGAAGTTGAACAGTGAGACATACTGTATTTGAGAGCTTTCTGTGAGACACACAAAAGGTACTGTTAAGGTACCAGTTTATTATGAGGGTCTAGAACTCACATGAATAAACTGAAAGGAAGAAATAGCATTACCAGCATATAGATAGTATTTAATGATTATGATTAGATGAGTTAGAAGAGTAAGAAGGCAAGAACCAAGCCTAAGGCATGTTTCTATACTGATGGTGAAGACGATCTAAAGGAGAGAGAGAGAGAGAGAGAGAGAGAGAGAGAGAGAGAGAGAGAGATAATAGATAGTAAGTCACATGTGTGATAACATTCTTATGTCTAGTCTGTCTTTATTTCCAATTTAGTAATTATTTTTATATGGAATGTAAATATAGAACATGCTAATGCTAAGAATAGGATACAGTCTTGTTCTGCAGTTATTCCTATTATCTCTTCAATTAGATGTAGGTTCCTTATTAGCAGCTAGTATAATCTACTGTGTCTAGCACAGGGTATGGTAGGAGGTCAGTACATATTTCTTTTTTTTTTTCTTTCCAACATTTATTATGAAACGTTTCAAACAGTAACATTTAAAGAACTTTATGTGAACAACTGTACTCCCTTATTTCTACCTCTAAATACCACTGATATTTTAATTTTTTTCCACTGACATTTTACTATATTTGCTTTATTGAATATCTAGCCAGGTCTACCCCTTTATCCACCCATTAATTCAGCTTAACTGTAGTACCATTCAAAGTAAACTCAGGCAACACAATGGTCAGTAGTAGTAGGAATTGAACCAGGGCCTTTGCACTGAGCTGCATTCTCAGTCTATTATTTTTTATTTTGAGACAGTCACTAAGTTGCCCAGGCTGGGCATGAACTAGGGATCCTCCAACCTGAGCCCCATAGTGCTGGGATGACAGGGGTACACTACCACTCAATATTATTAAACACCAGTAGTCTGATATTTGCTTAGCTTTTCCCTTTCATGGTGTTAGGAAATTAAATCTAGGCCCCAGCATGTGCTGAGCAAGCATTCCACCGGAGTCTTGTCCTGAGTACTTTTTTCTTTTTAACATAAAACATAATTACAATGGAACACAAACCTTGTATGTACTTCGCTGGATTCTGACATTCAGCTACATAGCCCAAATGCTTAGCCAAGAGCGAGAAGACAGCTATCCTGAATACTGTCAGGTCCCTTCTTTTCATTCTGGTCCTCACTCTCACTCCAGGAAGTCTCCAGCGATTGTTTTCCACCCTGGGTTAGTTTGGGGACAGGTTCTCTTCCATCCTCTCCTTGAGGCTTCTGCAGTGATTTCCAGTCAGGGCCTCGTCAGACCTACTGTGAAACATAGTCCATCTGCATCCTTGCATACCCGAGGAAAGCCCTGTGTGTCCCTGTCAGTCCTGGGGTAAGTGCTAAGACTCAGGCAGGGCCAATCCAGCCTCTGATAAAACTGGGGAGCAAACCTGTGAAGTTGTTTTAAAAATGGCCAGCTTACTGTTTGTATTTCTGTATGATTATACCTTTCATAGTTTTTAACTGCTAAAGGCAGTGTTAATAGGATTTTAAAAGAAAAAGTACCTGGGCCACAATAGAGGCCAAGGAGTCTTTTTTTTTTTTTTTTTTTAATTTTAAAAAGTACATATTTCTTAAGTGATAGTAATACTTTCTTTAAAGGTTCTAGCTTAAAATCATGGATTCGGTTGCACAAAGCTAAACGTTAGACAATTTCTCCTGGTTCATCCTTTGAATAAATATGATCTTTGTATTTGTACATTGTGGTTTCACTTTTAAAGGAGGTTCATTGTATGTTAAACGCACTGTAGGTACCAAGTACAGTAGGAATGCAGAGAAAAAAATCTTCATTGCATTGGGTTGAATGGCATTTAATCAATGTATTTACATATTTTAGCATATTAAACATACATATACACATAAAAATGTTTGTAAAATTTTTTTAATATCTCCACCACTAACAGCTATTTAAGTGAACTTTACCAAAGCCTAGGAGACCTGTTGTATTTGGAGAACAAAAGAAATCACAGTAATCCACAATCCCCTTTAACCACATACATTCTGACAGAACAGTGGTAATGATTCAGTCTGTAGTGAGGTGCTGAGCCCAGCCCAACTATATTTAGCACTGAGAACTGAGCAGCCAGAAACCAATACTCCAGTGCTCTTGAAACACAGATGAGAATAAGTGCTTAGATCACAGATTGACTCATGGTGATGGTCAGGAATCTCCAGGAAAGGTGCTCACCAGGTAGCTGTGGAGTTACTATGTATGCGGGAAGTGAGGAAAATAAAAGCTCCTGGACATTTGGTAAAGATGACAATCTCCTCCCAGGAGATTTTTACAGGAAGAACTTGGCTGTAGCAAATAAATAAATTTATCTTAAAAATTCCAGAAACTTAAAATTCATTCTCATACAAATTAATTAAATACTGGTTAGTACTGAGATTTATAAGCTGCTTCTGCCCTTCAACCCTAGTACGGCCACTGGAGAAGAGTAGTAGCTAGCATAAAACTGTAGGCAGGAGGCTTATTGTCAAGGTGTTTTGTTTTCACTCGCTGACTTTGCCTTTTGCAAGATATGAGAATCACATCTTCCAGAGCTGCACACAAATACATCAAATTAGCTGCCTCAGCTTCACCAACATAACGTCCCACCCCACCCTCAAGCAAAGATTTGTACTGTACTTTCCTTTTGCTGAAGCTGTTTCTTTAGCCTATTCTTTTTTTGTAATATTTTTCTCTTTAGCCTACTGTTTGGAACCCTAAGATCCCTTATAATTGTTTTGGGGCTCTGAAGTAGTGTTTTTGCAAGGGAAGCCTGAGCTTTTTTCTGTTTGGTAAAATAACTGAATTTCTTCATGGTTTAAGTATATGTGAGGACATTTCTAAACCTTCTTTGACTTCTTCCTGTGATCACACAAGCGCTTACCTTCTTCCTCTAGCATTTGGTTGCCAAGTGCAGTTAAGCATTGAGCCAAAAAATGGACAGATGAAGTGTGGTCACCTATAGGGCAGAAAGCAGATTCATGTCTGTTTAGCAGTAACATAGATAAGAAGCCATGTTAAGCAGAGACAATTTTATTACATTCTCATAGCATACCTTCAGCATCGTATCCCTCCATCATGAAATGTTTGACAATGGGTCGGGGGGATTTAGCTCAGTGGCTTAAGCGCCTGCCTAGCCTGCCTGAAATGTTTGACCACCAAGTGATTTTTGGCTTTATAAACCATTTGCTTTAAATGTGTTATTAAAAATTTACTACTGAATTAAGGTTTCACAACTTTTCTTAAATATGAGTTTGTGACTTCAAAAAGAATTACAGATCTGGGCTAGAGAAAAGAAAGTGCAGTAAGATTCAAGATGTCTAAACAGCATGACAGATACAATACAATTTGATATTTTTTAAAGCAAGAGTTAAGTCCAAAGATTTGTAGAATAAGCATTTTTACAAATGATCTTGTGGTCCCCTTTCCCTTCCTGAGCCTGACCTCCACATTTCAGTTGCATAATTTTTCTGAAGATTCAGTCTGATCACTTGATTGCCTTGCTTAAAACTTATTTTCCTCTCTTCCCTCTCTCCCTTCCTCTTGCTGTAACTTTGCCTCAGGATCAGAGGACCTCACACTTGCTGAACGTGAGCTCTACCACTGAGTGGCACTCCCACACCACCTTGCTTAACTCAAAATTCATCTCCTTAGTGTGTTCTCCATGAACTTACCCCTTTTTCTAAGCTCATTCATTTTTTACCTCTGCCTCCTTAAAGAGCCTATCCTGTTCTACAGCCCTTGCTGTTCCCATTTCCTCTTACCAGGAAGATTTTCCAGGAAATCTCCCTCCTTCAAGAGTCAGCTCAAAGATCACCTTTCCTTTGAAACATCCTCCCTGACCTGTTGTACCCTATTCACACTTTCACTGCATTAAATATAATGTAATGGCTCATTTTCACACCTGTTTCATCCTAGCCTCAGATACCTATTCCTTCATTCCAACCTGCGGACCATTCTTGCTACACAGGAGGTGCTGTTTGCTGAGTATATGGTGCCTTGGGTTAAGTACAACTTCCCTCTCCTTTCAGCACTTTCAAAGTAGATAGAGAAGAGTAGGGAAATGACTAAAGTGTACACAGTTTAAATGGGACACAGCAACTACCTTGCATGGGGTCCTCCAGCTATTGGTTAACAGGGGCGGGGGGGGGGACGAAGGAAGGAAGGAGAGAAAGAAAAGAAAGGAAGAAAAGAATTCGGCACCATGTGTAGCTGCTGTGATTTCTCTTGTTCAAAACAGCCAAGAATAGCTGAAGTAATTTGTGTGGACCAGTGAAAAATGGGAGTATTTAAAATATTCCATATCTGCAAATTTAGAACTTCAGACAGTGACAGCAAACCATTAAGCTAACCTGCCTAGCTGCATGGGTGGCATATCCATGAAGGCAGCCCTAATGAAACCACTCAAGTGCAGTTATCACATCAAGCTACATAAGAGAGAGTAGTGAGGTCTGGAGAAATACTGGATCAATTTTTTTTTATAGAGTAGCTTTAAAATAATAAAATTGTTTAAATATTTATTTTAGCTTAGGAATTATCTGTGGTAGAGTGCTTGCCTAGCATGCACAAGACCTGGGTTTGTTCTCCAGTACCACAAACAAAAATTTTAAAATGTGTTTCTTTGTGCTACCCCTTACATAAGACTGCTACAACTGTTTGTTTTAATTTACATATGCAAACAAATTACTTCACATTGTTTTAAGGAAAATGCCACATAAAGTACTCTTTGTTAGTATTAAGAAGTAATGCTGTAACTCATATCCCACATCACATTACACTTGGAGTAAAATAGCAAGCAAATCCCAAACTTTGGAAGAGGGGGGAGGAGACTGGCTGAGTTTTCACAGGGTTACATGAATCTGAAAATCTTTTATCACTTTCACTGATTTTTACAAATACTATCATTAGTTTTCCATGCAATTGGACCTAGTCTCAAAATATTATTTTAACGACCCCTAATATATTCAAAATTGTTCTATTTAAACCCCAAGTAAACTTGACTGACCAGAAATCATCAAGATGAATTGCTGTTAGTATATACTGATAAAATACATGAAGGAAGATTTATGAGAATCTTTTAAAAATTCAACTAGTTTGAAATGGGAAAGTTGATCTGCAGAGCAGCTAGTTCTCCAGCAGGGGGCTATAGGCGATGAGCACCCCACCAGCTATGGCAGCCTCCTCCAGGGACCACCCACTCTGATCCTCTGCTGCCTTGACTTTCCCACCTGGGAGAACAGTAGTAGGACCACACACCATTAATGACTCAACAGTGTTACATGCAGCAAGGAGTGGAGCTGCCTTCAAAGCCAGACCAGTGGACAAATGCCAGTTTCCACCTAATCTTTAGCCTTTCCTCTAGGCTACTCACGGTTGGCTGTTATGTAGTTCTATCTATATAGTCAAAGCCAGAAGCCTAGGAAGATAGCTAAATGTGTGGGAGGAAAGTCATCTTACTATCCTAGTTTCCCTGCAACATAATTTTACTACCCAATAGAGCAGATCTAATTAAGAAAACTTAAATTTGTGAGCTCAAAGATGCTTACCACCTACTTCAAATCAGCAAGGTAACACACGTAGAGGGGACTGACAGTCGTACTCAAATGTTCCTCTCTACTTTTCTTTGTTATCTGTGGCTCTTGTATTACTAAAGACAGGACAGCTGCTGATGGTGGGAAGGGATAACAGCTTTCAAAAACAGTTTGTCAGAGACTGCAACATTCACAGGTAAAACTCAAGACTGAAACACCAGCAGAGCCCAATTTATACAAGTTTGTCTGCAGATGACTGCACCTGCTGCTCCTTGCTTAAAATTCTCTCACCTAAGAGCAAACATGCCCACAGACACCCACTCAGTAAGCTAAAAACACTGACAACAACTCAAAGCAATACACACACCAGAACAAAATTAACCCACAACAGCAAGCCCCTTAGATACGTACCTTGTAGGATACACAGTGATGTGTTGAAGGCATATGTGGTAGGAAGTGAATGGTGCAGACTTCAGTGGTGCTGGTAGATGTTACAGGCAGTAGGAGGCACAGAAAGGACTACAGAAACCCAATGACTGCAAGTGTAGTAGTAGTTCACCTTAGCAAGATGCAGGGACATCACATAGCTTATTTAAATGGCTAAAAATACACCACTGGCCTTTTACGTTGCTTCATACCTTTAAATTTGCTCTCACAAAAAATTCCTAATACACACCATTAACTGCCCCAGAGGTAAAGGTCAGCCATGGTAAAGGCTCTTCTGCTTATAATCGAGGTTTCAGGACTCAGAAAGGATGAACCTGCATGAGCACTCCTTACAGCAAGGAATAGGCTTTATCTGAGAAGGCCTTTCAGACATCTTCCTGTCATCCTACACATGAACTCCAATACAAAGTTTCTGTTTCTAGATCACAAGCAACCAATGTGCCCAATACTAACCAAACAGGAATTCAAATGAACCAAAAAAAAAAGGCAGTTCAATTTTGTAAGAAACAATATATTTTATTTTTCTGACACCACAGCTCTGGCGAGTGGTTTTGTACCAAATTTAATGGAGGTTACACAGAACGTTTTACGCATGGGAGGAGGAAAGGGAACCACAAAATTTAAAACAAAAAAAATCCTGGGTAGCTTTTAGCATCTGTTCCACTCCCACATTAATAAAATTCACTTGGTACTTTCTAATAAAAGGAGAACAGAAAACAAGGTGGGCAGGAAAGAGTATACTGGGAAAGAGAAAAGCTAAGGGGAAAGGACCAGAGGGCATCCCCAGGACAGAGCCTTTCCTGCCAGGCCAGGAAGATGCTCAGCATGAAAGGTGAGGCTTCACTTGAGTTATTTTCCCAAAGGACAACAGGTATTGCAGCTGCCAAAGGGTAGAGGAAAGGAAGGAAGCAGAGGGTTGCCAGTGGGGAACACAAGGGACAGAAACACTTAACCAAGGAGATAGGGAGGGTGGAGGAGGAAAATGAAAAACATGATGGTGGGTTTATATATTGGGAAAGACAGTGCTGAAGAGCACTTGAAATGAAAAACAAGTGTCCTAAGCATCATTATTTTTAAAAAGAAAAATTTCCCCCCTCCCAACACCCCTCGCTGAACTTAGTTCCTTTTTTTCTTTTCTTTTTTTTTTTTTTTTTTTGTGCTTTTCATTAATACTCTGCTCTGAGGTCGTAGTTTGGTTTTTCTATACACTGGAGTTGAAAGAAAATAGTCCAAAGGTCTGAAGATGGATTCTCCACCTAAAGTAAACAGCCCAGCATTCCTGTTCTCCTCTTGCCCCAAAGACTAAAGTCTCTGCTAAAATCCCTTTTACAATATAGTACAGTACACACAAAAAAGCCCAAATCAAAGAACAAAAACAGAAAAAGAATCCTGGGAGAAGTCAGTCCAAAGGACGTAAACATACAGAGAACGGTGCAACACATGACCGATGGCAATTCTCAAAGCACGGCTACAGATTTCCAAAAGTAGGTGCCATCATGGGATACCCAAGTCCACAAAAATAATTTTTAAAAAATAAATCTTAAAAAAAACACACCTGTTGATTAAATGAATAATTTGTTTTCAGGTAAATCCATACATTCTCAAGTTCCCCCCTCCCCCAAAGCAGCCCTCAGGTCTCTGTTCTCTCCTATTGCATGACCAATAGTAAGTATGCCTGGAACTCCCTTCAAAGCAGCTCTCAGGACCTGGAATCTCATCTTGACAAGGATCAGCACATCCAATCTTAGCAGCTTAAAACATCATGTTTCCTGGGTTGCCAGGTCCTTGGCTAAATCCACCCATGCCCACATCAGCAGCCATGCCCCGGGGCCTCATCTGTGGGGGGATCATGATGTTCTGTTGGGGTCCCATCATGCCCTGCATGGACATCATCATGCCTGGGGAGCCCACAGGCCCAGGGTGGGTATAGAGCCCTGCAGGCCCCCTATCTTTGCCAGGAATCATGCTCACGGCAGCAGCTGGATTGCTCATCAGGGTAGGCTGGCCAGGCATTGTAGATTGTGCTGGTGACATCATCCGATGGTGAGGTCCTATCATGCCTTGCTGGAGAAAGGCTGGTGGTCTCATTGGGTTATGGCCTGGCATGGATGGAGCTGTACCAAGAGGGATGTCTGGAGTTCCTACTGGCCCTGGACCTCCCATGCCAGGTAACGCTAGTCCCATTCGGGGGGCTTGATCGCTCATCATCCCCTGCATGTGCGAAAACCCAGGTCCAGGACCCTGGGGCTGTTTACGGCCTGGAACTTCTCCTCGAGGGAAATATTGCAGTGTCTGGCTAGGCTTCTCAGATGGAATAATGCGGGACAGATCAAACTCAGGTATTCCGGTGGCTCCAGGTCGGATGACCTCTTGTAGATCTGGGTCTGTGAACACCGAAGGCATGCTGTTCCCTAGGACAGTGAAGGAGTCAGGACCCCCTGGGCCTCCAGGCTTACAAAGTGCTGCATCTGCTGAACTTTGGGGCAGGTTGCTGGGACGGCCAAGAGGGCCTTCTCCTGGGAAGCCCATCCCTCCTGGGAAGTTGCCTTGTCCACCACTGGGACCATTGTGAGGGAATGGAACCTGCTGTGGAGGAGACTGCACTGGTGGGAAGCCCTGGGGAAAACCCATTCGTCCTTGAGGTACCATCGGAGGCTCCTGGGACCCATGCCCCATGATAGGATTGTGTGACATCAAGCCAGGCCCCATTGGGACTCCATGAGGTGGTATGTTGGGTCCCATGGCATTTGGAGAGGGCATCTGATTGGAGTGAGAAAGTGGCTGGGTCATTCCCATTGGGCTGAGGGTCGGCATCGGAACCACGGGGTTTGGACCTGAAATTCGAGGATTCTGTGTATTAATGCCCATTCCTAGAAAAATAAAGATATCAAAGGAATCAACTCAACCAAAAGCAACTGAGAAAAAAACTAATAAAGCTATTTAACAAAAAATTATTGAGCACCTTATGTAAGTGGTCCTACACTGGGCAGTCCTACACAACACGTAATCCCTACCATCAGTAAGATGATAACACATTTGGAGGCACACAAACCAACACCTCTACAAGGGAATAGACTGAGTCTTAAAAACTATGATATGACTGTAAAGATAGCAAGGGAGAAATTCCATATGAGAAGTTCTAATAAGCAAACTATTCAAGACAGAAAATAGCAATTTGCCTTAAGGATTAAGTATGACCCTATTCTGAAGAAAGGATAAATCATTCTAGGGGGCCAATTTAAAAAAAAATAAAAAGACAAACCAAATAGGTCTTTTTCCCCCCACTGACATTATTTTATACTGCCTCATAAGTACAGCATTTAAAACTTTACAGATTATACAAAGTTCTAAAAAATTGTACTTTTAATGAAAAAAGAAATGTGGTTTCTGTAATAAGTCTCTAGACATTTAACTATTTGGTTTCTCTACAGAATTACATCGACTACAGGAGGAATGGTGTTTGTGCCATTCATGGAACATGTCCTAACCTGGTTAATTTGGGCTGCTGATGAATGAACAGCATTCCTAACCACCAGAATACAACTGGAACCAGAAACCTATGGTTGAAACCCACAGTCATTTTGTGGATCACCTTCATTCACCCTTCCAGATCATTTCCTGTTAGTGAAGTCACTGGGGGTGGGTATAGGAATGCAAGCAGGAAAAGGAAAAATTTTCTCTCTCCACCCCTAAACAATGCGCTCCTCTAGGAATAAGGGACTTTCCATTGTCTGAAATCCTGTAGCTGGCTTGTGGTTTGAGATGGCCTTTCCAGGAAAATATTTAAGAACTAAAGAGATTCCAATCAGCATGTTAAAAAAAACAACAAAACAAACAAACAAAAAAACCTGGCTTATTACTGCTACAAGAGAACCACAAAGAAAAACAAAACAAAAAAAACCCTAAAACTAAAATAACCATCCAGGTAGAAGCAATAGAATTACAAGGAAACAGGCTTTCTCACCAAAAATACAGAATCAAGCTAATGAATTATCTTCCTCTAGGCAGGCACTTTAACTCTACCTGAAACTATTTTAGATGACACATTTTTTAACTTGTTCAACTTCCACCTATTTACAGCTATTGAGAAAACACTTCATGCAATTTCTCTTTTGTCCAGCACCAGCTCCACAGCCCATTTTTCTTATTTATTACCTGGCATATTATTAATTGATGGCAAGTTGGGAGAACGAGCTGGAGGGGAGTCGTCATCAGAGCTGGCCACAGTCTTGATGGCATCATGGTATAATGGGGTAGAACTGGGCATTGCAAACTTGGACATTCGAGACATCATAATTGAGAGTGGGTTCTGGGAAAGAGTTGGCTCTGGAGGCATGGTGTAAGGTGTACTAGAGGGAAGACTTCCAGGGATATTCACAGAAGCAGGCTGGCTGGCTGTAGGAGGTGGGGGGCCACCTAAGAGAACAAAGCAAAATGAAACAAAAATGGGCAAAAAATTAGATTCCTTTTGAAGGCCATCAGGCTCTGATTATGAACTAGCAAACCCAGAATAAGACAGATGAGCAGGACAGTGTTATTAGACCCAGGACATGAATCATCAATCTTCCAGTCAAGTTCTGTGTGTGTGCAGAGAGAGACGGCAGTATGATATAGAGGTGACGAATCAGCAGATGTGAAGACAAGCATGCCTGTAGTGCATCATAAGTATCAGTTCAAGGTTGAGGAAAGCATGGTTTACAGACCACCATTTCACTGCAAAGAACATGAAATAAGTACATCTCTTTCCCTTGCCAATCAGTTTAGAATTTGGTTCAGGTATCAGAATGCCATTAGTCAGACTAGTGTTCCAACTCCAGGTACTAACCACATCACCCCATCACCCACATATTCCTGATTAATTCCTCCAACCAAGATGTTTGAGCTGAAAAGGTCTACGGGGGGCTAGCTATTTTACTCTACTGCTTCAGTGAATTGCTATCCCACAGAGAGACACTTTAGCTTGGTAGGATAAATCTTCTGTCTTACTCTGATTCTAGTCTTTCTCAAATGGAGACAAACCAACCCAGTATTTATACCCCAGTGCTACTTCCAATGACCACCTCTGGTCCCATTCACAAAACCACCATCATCAGTGAGAGTCTCGCCTAGGAAGAAAATACCAATAAATTGTAACTGATCTGTGGGAACACCAGTCTGTCAAAGACAATGGTCTGCTAACTGTTTCAATGGACAAGAACCATGCAACTCTTTTAAAGCAGCCTCTCCTGTCTTTGCTTAGCATTATACTCAGAAGTTCCTGACCTGATGGTAGCCTTCCTGGGTGGGTCCAGTATTTAAGGAAGCTGTGTTTCCCCACTATTTAGACATTTTATTTTACCAGCATATGTTCACTGTATAAAAGTGGTCTATGAACTGACATATATTTCTCATCTTCTCTTCTTTCAACAATCCCATCTGACCTATGTATTGTTTGCCAGGATTGGACACCTGTATAACCCTACAGAAGTATTATTATACACCTTGCCATAAATTTGGACAAGGACTGCTACCTCTGATTGCATAATAAAGTTAACACACCAATTTTCTTAAAGTAACTAAATTAGGCTCTGATAATTTACAGCTACAAGGTGAACTGTGAGGATGTAAGCATACTGACCTGACTCTACACTTCCCAGCATGGCTGGGGAAGCCATCGTGAGGGGTGCTTTATGGTTTGGAGGGATCCCAGGACTCTGAAGGGGAGGTTTGGGAGAAGAGGTCCATCCAGGTGACGGGGCAGGAAGTGATGGAGACTTGAGGTGAACAGGTGAAGCAGCAGCAGACCCCAAGACTGGGGGGGACTTAATGGAAGCAGCAGCAGCTGGGCCTGCCAGCATGCCTGCCAGCTGTGATGGAGTCTGAGGGGACTTGAGGTTCCCCGAGGGCGAGCCCAACATTGGGGACTGGACTTGATGCATCGTGGGAGACTTCAGAGGGTTAATGCCTGGGGAATGCACCTGGCCACCTGCCACAGATATATCCAAGGGCTTCCGTCCCAGGCCACGCTGAACTGGAGGAGCTGTGTTGAGGGTAGTGGGGTTACTAGAAGGGTTGAGAGGTAGTGGTGGCATATGACTGAGTCGGCTGTTAGTCCTTTGGTCGGGCCCAATTGGTTCTCTGAGATTCCGCAAGCCACTGTTGCTGCCTGGACCCTGAGACATGGGAAGGAATGGCCTGGGGCCCATACCATACTCCTGCTGAGGATGCTCACCAAATGGCAGTGGCACCATCTTCTGCTGGGCAGGCAACATGTCTGAGCCACCTGGGCGTAATTTCATCATCTCCTCAGGGCCCGCCCCAGCCTCTCTCATCTTCTGAGGTATCATCTGAGAGTTGGATGCCATGTTGACATTTAGACTGACATCTCCCTTCATCCCACTAGAAACCATCCCAAACTCCAGTTCCCGACTAGGTCCTATCTGTGGAGGCATTCCTTTTGGAAAGTCCCCCCTAGAAGGACTCAGAGGACCCTCAACTGGTATTCGAGGAAAAATAGGATTATTTCCAGACTCCATGTGGCGCTGGGAACCTGGGATCATCCTATTCATCTCCATGCTGGGCCTAATGCCTTCCATACTCATCCCTGGGGGAAGACCCAACTGTTTTTCTGCCAGCTGCTGTTGAAACATTTCTTCAGACAATCCTTGGGGATTCGGAAACCGTTCCCCTCGGCCAGGACCACTGAATACACCCTGGCCAGGAGGGAAGTTTCGACCATCTGGGATTTTTGGCACATCATCTGGCCAATTGATTCCAGAAAGACCTGGTCTAGATGCTGGGTTGGGGACACTTGGCCCCTCTATTTCAGAGTTTATCATTCCGGCAAATCCAGGCAGGCGCATTTGGCTCCCTGGTATGTTGGGGTGAGGAGCTATGCCTCTTGGGGGCAGAGAATGTGAAATGTTGATGCCATCAGAAAATGGCTCTGTACTTCCAGGGGCCCAGCCTTCACCAGGGGTTATCTGGTATGGAGGTGGAGGCCCTCGAACCACTCCCCGTGGCCCATGCTGATGGACCATCATATCCTGCAAGGAGCACTGCTGGACAACCACTTGTTCCTGCTTCCTCCTCTTCTCTTCATAGAACTCCTGCTGCAATTTCAGCCACGCTATTTGCTCAGGAGTCATATGGTCCAGGTGGTCGGGTCCTATGGGCCCAGACTGGGAGTTCATAGAAGGCGGAACCATTTCATCTGGAGAAAAGGGTACATCTCTATGTCCTTGAGGGCCAAATGGAGCTCCCACATCTGTTCGGGGCCCAGGTCCCTTACCTAGGCTTTGGGACTGAGCCATCATGGCCTGTATTGGCCCTTCTGGTTTTTTCTGAGGTCCATCTAATACCCCAGTATTCTGCTGAGGTCCTCCACTTTGTCCTCCTGTGAATTCTTTCTCATCAGGGAAAAGCATTCGCTGGATATCTCTGAGAGTTTGTAAGGAACGCTCCCGGTGCTCCAGCTGCTCCTGAGACAGGCCATCAGGGTTCTCTCCCAGCGTGGGGGGCTCACCGCTGGACACTGGTGGAGGTGGGGGGGCTTTGGGATCTGCTGAAGAGCTACTGCTCCCCTGGGAGACAGGGGTTACTGCTCGATTGTTGGGTGTCGAGTTTGGCCCAGTACCATCTGGGGGCAGTGGAGTAGAGCTGGCAGGACTGCCCACTGAAGGAATCAATTTATTTTCTACCCCAGGACTGTCCCGGTCTAAGGGGCGTGGAGGTGCTGCAGGCTTGGGTGCTGGTGCCGGAATGGGTGGAGTTGGCTGCAGTCTGGTGTTCTGAACAGAATTCTGGTCCTGGTTGGCTGGAGCTGGGGGTTGTTGTGGAAGAGGTTTTACATCATTCCGAAGGGTAGATACCTGTGTGTTCTAAAGATAAACAAGATTTTTAAATCATTGGTAAACTGACCAGAAGGTCAATTAAAAGAGCAAAACTATGTTACAAGGACTTGTTTCAGTCACATAAATCTATATTGATACCTGCTTTCCAAAGTGATGGTGTACAAGCCTTCTTTGGCCTTGGAGACCTTTTTATTTTTCAAACCTTACTGTCAAATAGCATTCTTTCTCCTATGTTGAAGATGAGGTTTCAATAACTTTATAAGCATGCCAGGTGAAAGCCACTCTGCCAAAGTGAATACATTTGAGTATCTATTTCAAGGAACAGGTTTGATATCACATGTCTACTATGTGTTTTTGATTGAGTGAAAGATTAGTTTCTTGGTATGTGGGAGGCTATATCCAACACGTTTTTCTTTTCCCTGAAGTACAAATGGGTATGCAGACTTCTCCATTGTCAGTCAAAAGGTCTGATGCTTCGAACCGAAAGGGAAAGTGTAAGTCACTTGCATCTTTACACTCTACCAGCCATAGGCAGCAGGGAAGGCTGCTTCATTTTAACATCTCCTCTAGCAAGGTGACTACTGAAGAACTCTCTTCCTTGAGTTTCCAGGAGGCCTGACTTCTCTGGTTTCTGGTTTTTGGTTTTTTTTTTGTTGTTGTTGTTGTTTTTTGTGTGGTACCAGGAATCAAATTTACAACCTTGCACTTGCCAGGCAGGTGCTTAAGCCACTGAGCTAAATCCCCGGCGTGTTTTCAGTTTGTGATCACTGATTCTGTATTTGATTAGAATTTGTACACTAATTGCAGTAAGATAATCTGCAAGCAGGAAGCATCTGTAAAGAAATCTGAGCCTATCTTGCTCATGGTGTCTCTTGATCTGTTCTTTCCAACAGACATCAAGCTACCCTTTCAACAGGTTGGACGATTGCCTTATTATTATTTATTAAGTACCATTGCTATGTTAAGTCCTGGATATATGCACACTCACCTACAATAGGTGACATGGACACCATAACTATTTGGAGGACGACGTACATGTTCTAAGTCTCAACTTTAGCAGAGCTGAGACTTTAGGGTACAAAAAGGCCTAGTTTACAAATTGTCTCAGCAATCTTTCACTCGCCTCTAGTTAGCTGCCTGCTACTTTTCTAGTATTCATTTGCTCCTATTTCACTTAATGTGACTGTATTCCCAAACCTCTAAGGCTTGCTCTTACCATCCTATTTACCTGTATATGAATCTGTATATAAGTCATTATGTTTATCTATGCCCATGTAGAGTTTGGTTTCATATACACAAAACCATAGTTTTGACTGTTTGCACTTTGTGGGGGAAAACATGTCACTTATAGGTAACAATACAACGCATGCTTGTCTGTAGATTTGGGAGGGTAAGATTTGCTAAATTTGTTTGGTCAAAAGTGCATTCTACACCTACAGTTCCTTTAGTGGGCACCTTAATTTTCTTTCTAATACCATTTTACCCTTGATTTTGTTGACCAGGATTTGTTTATTGAGGGGGGGGTACTGATTTCACTATTCAACTATAACAGAAGAAATCATTTAGCCCCCATCTTTCCTTTTAGGTTTGGAGAAACGGATTATCATGAATTCCCTCTTTAACTCTTATTCTGATTTCATTTTAGTACCAGAAACGGTGGAGGTGACAACTGTATTAAGAACTCTCATGACATCAATAGACTACTGTACTGAATTGCAATGTACTCATGCATTCCAGGACAAGAAGTATTTTATATACAAGATATCCATCCTCTCTACCCTTGAGGAATAATGATGCATGAAGAATAGGAAATCCCTTCTCTAAATCTAGGAGCTTTCCTAGATCAAGATTTCTGATACATAAAATAGACAAGGTATCATCTACTTTATCTTGAATTATAACTTTGATCACTTATTATTTAACTTTTCTCATATTTTTAAGACGCAGCAGTGTCAGATTTTAAGCACTCTGAAAGCAGGGGCTGTCTTGAACTTCTTAGTGTCTATCCAT
The DNA here is from genome assembly GCA_004027295.1 of Dolichotis patagonum. Lineage (NCBI taxonomy): Eukaryota > Metazoa > Chordata > Mammalia > Rodentia > Caviidae > Dolichotis > Dolichotis patagonum. The sequence goes on from PVJX010002339.1 coordinate 70,491, forward strand.
AGCATTTGGAGCATGCACTAAAAATGCTAGACACAAGAAATGCTACCAGTTCAAGTTGGCAACTAGATGTATTCAAACAAATACCGCATGCTTTTACAAATGCAGTTTGTAGTAGATGCTTAAGATCCAGACAGGAAACAGATTAATATTTATTATAATTTTAGAAATAGCAGTTAAAAAGCATTCAATGATTCTCATTTGAAATAATAATGATCTCAATCACTAATAATAATGATCTCTAACTGCAGAATTATTATGTCCGGCAATAGCACAGTTTTAATTGTAGCTTTTTTCTGTGTTCAACTAACTCTAAGGGTGTTTGGGGTCTTTTAGGGGGCTGTTAATACTGGGGATTGAGCCCAGGGGTGCTCTATCATGAGCTAAAACCCCAGTCCTTTTTTTATTTTTGAATTTTATTTTAAGGTAGGGTCTTGTTAAGTTACCCAGACAAGACTCTAATTTGTGATCCTCCTGCCTGAGCCACCCTCAGTCCAGGAATTACAGGTGTTTGCCACTGTGCCCACTTTACTTATGTTTTTTAAAACCTGCTCTGTCAATAGGTTTGGAACTTGGATTTTCCTAGAGATGGGTTACACAAAGAAAACCCTAAACAATTTGTAAGATTTCTCTTATTTTGCACCTTTTTCCTCTAGTAATTCATACAGTCTCCTAGCATCTTGGTTAAAAATCTAGTAGAGAGACATGCTTAAGACCCCATAAGGCCACGATTAGGTTAAATGCCCAGAATGCAGCTTATGCCACCAAGACTAACTATCCCCTGACAATTTAACTCACCACCCGCCCTCCTCTGCAGTCACTGTAGAACTAAGTCAGTATTTCGTATCTAAAAGAACATACCAGAGGGGCTGTGCTTCTCTCTGTCTTGCTGTTAGAGATGTTCTGAATGTGGAATGAGACGATCGTTTCAACCTGGCCCTTCAGTACAGCTTCTGCAGCTCTACAAATACAGAAGAGAGAGCACATACTAGGACTCATTTCTGTTTTATTTACTGTAATCTCAAACACTTAAACCCAGACTGGACTTGTAAGGGAAGGAAAAGAAATATACATATAAAGAGCTGTCTGAAATGTTGAATGAGAAGAAATCAAGAAAAACGTATTTTCATTATTTGTTTTATAGAGAATCCTATTTCAAAATCCCACACTGAGTACAGTGAACACAAAATCTTAACACCAAGGGACAGGAATAGTCTAAGGTTATTGACATATACCTTTTATCTGATGTGGAAAAAAAAAAGTATATGCAGGGTGTTTTTTGACAAATAAATAAAATTCATTGGTTCACCTATCCATCAGAAACATATATAGCAAGACGTTCACAGTAGTTATCTGTGAATTTGAGATTTTTTCTTTTTAGTTGTATTTTCTAATTACCTTACTACAACATATATTATTTTGGTATCTGAAAAGGAACAACAGTGGAGCATGATGGTGCACATCTCTAATCCCAATACTCTGGAAGGCTGAAGCAGGAGGATCACAAGTTCAGGCCCAGCCTGGGCAACTCAGTGAGACCCAGTCTCAAAGGGCAGGAAGGGACGTATGGCTCAGTGAGAAGGCCCTGGGTTCAATCCCCACTACTGTTATCAATCAGTTGATAAATGGTAACCTACAGAACAGCAGAAAGAGAAGTGTGTATTATTCAGTCAATCTCTTCAGTATTCAAAGAAGGTATATGTATACACTTGTGTAAGCACAAAAATGTCTGAAAGAAAAGCCCAGTAAGTATTATCAGCAGATGCTTCTTGAAAGTAGGTTAGAGATTCGTATTTTATTTTACCTCTTTTGTTCTATTAACTTTACATGATACAATTGAGTTAAAAAAAAATAAAAAAGACCACTGAAAGGGGAACTTAGGTTCTCACACACAGAAGCCAACCCAGCCATCAACTTACTTATTGGCCATCTCAGTAGAAAACACATATACCACTTTGGCTGGCGTCTTCTGAGCAGTTGTGGGCTCTGGGGCAGTAGTTTGGCCATGGGAGGGAGTGGAAGATCTGGGAACTGTAGTAGTTGATGCGGTCATCGAATGTGGTGTGTGCTGGGAATCCTGGGACTTTATGTGTTCCGTGGAATTACATTCTAAAGGAATGAAAAGACCCATTGTCATAGACAGAGTAAAACTCCTTTTCATTCTGCCAGCATTTATAGTATCACAACACAAACCCACCATGAGGATTTCAAGGAGGAAGTTTCTAACTAAGAGGGAACCTTTTCTTCTATTCATAACATTTCAAATACTCATCTCCTTAAATGCCTCATTATAAAGCACTCCTCCTCCTCCTTTTTCTTACATATCTTTCAGATATTAGCATAGCTGTTTCTCCTTCTTAGCAACTTTTTGAACTTGACGAGATGCCACTAACTGATCTCACAGTCCCCTAACTTCTCTTACGCAGCATTTATCAAATTTTAGTCTAACTGTTTAATGATCAGTTTTCTGATCATTTCTGATCACCCAAATCTTTAAACAACTGTTATCTGTCTTGCTGATCATGGTGCTCTCTAAACCAAGGAAGCCTTCTAACACCTGGGGAAGGAATAAGGAGAGCAGCAGGGAGGAAAGAAGAGGAGAACAATCAACCAGGTTTTCATTTTTAATTTGGGTTGGGAAAACATACTTCCATTTCCCAATACTATCTTCATTTTCTGGCCTATAGTTTAAGATCTGTGGTCTTACACAAGGGAGGAAAATTACACATGCCATACCCCTTTTCTGGCTTACTCCATTTTGGTGCCTGCCAAATCTCTTATCACATCTGGTAGCCACTCATTCCTGTTACACTGAAATTGGCAGTGACAAATCTGGACTAGTGCCAGGGTCATGAAGGCTTCCTCTTGTGTCTTACAAGTCTGACAAAGTGGCAACCAGAGAGCACAAAACCAAAGGTGTAGAAGATTGCTCTGAAGAAGAGTAATGGATGCCAGAAAACTGTTCCAGTGTGGGCCACTGGCATAGACAGAGATACTGGCTTGAAAGTGAGGCAGGATAGCACACAGGCCAGAAACATACGTTAAGGATGTGGTTAGACTCATGAAACATCCTACCAAACCACGTACATCTTCAAGAATGGAAACTCTTTAACAAGCTAGTTCCATGCTTCAGTAAGTAGAAAAAGAACTCCTGAATCTGACACCTGTTCTCCCCACTGACTGATAATTAGCCTCTCTGGCCTTTACCAAATGTCAGAGGTCTTCCCTCAGGAACACCTACTTCTCAAAGATCTTATAGACATACCTTTAATGTCAGAGTCATCGTTTGGAGTCCCAGGGTCTCTCTGATCAAAGGAGTCGGCGGAAATACTTCGCTCCCTTCTCCCCTTGCCCTTGGCACCATTTCCAGCCCCATTCTTCAGCCCCATGCTCCCACCTGGGCCAGGGAGTGCTTTAGGGGTATGGCCCCCACTCTTGGAGTCACAGGGGGATGGCTGGGATTGGCTGGCTGAGCCCCCCTGTTTACCCTGATTGGAGAATTTGGAATCCAGCTGGGGGTTTCCAGATGGGGACATCACTGTAGGGGGACGGACCATCACCTCCTGCTTTGACTTAGGGCTACTAAAAGAAACAAATAACAAAGGGAGATTAGATACCAGATACAGTTGACCAGCACAAATTAGGGAACAGCAGTTTCTACTGTGGGTCAGGAAGAACCCTGAGAACTAAATAACCATCCCATATTTCCCTTAAGCTTTGCTTGTTCCCTCCACCCTGGTTCCCATATCAGAGGTATCAACAGAAGGGAGGATCAAGCAGTGGCCTGCCAGGTCTCAGGAACCCTACAGTCACATGGGGACCCATCTCTAGGGCCTCTGTCAATAAAGGAAAACGGTTTCTATGTACACAGAGAAGTGACTCTAACACTAAGACTAGCTCAGGGTAAACAAACAGGCATCATTAAGATCAAAATACTATCCACCCCCAAGCTGATGACAAAGAACAGCTGTAAGGAGAGCCTAGTTTGTCTACTGGAAAATGTCAGCAGGTCCAAGACAGTAGGCAGAAAACCTGCATTAGGTCAGGGAAACCCTCCAGGATGCAAATATTTCCCAGCAGGCAGCATTACACCACAATAGTATCAACCAACCATTGCCCTTGTGAGGAAGAAAAACTCTAATAATAAGTATGGTGGAACAGAGGAAAGCCTTCACATGGCAGGTAGGATCTTGGGCCTCCTCACTACTCTAGACCTGTTCTCTCATGTACCAAGCTTAGCAGATTTACTAGTTCAGTGGTGGCAAACTTAGGGCACATGGGCAAAAAACGTTAATGTACAAGTTGTTTTTTCTAAACAAAAACCTCAGTGTTCAGGTTTAATTGCAGCACTGGTACTTGGCGATAAATAAGTGGATTTGGGGTTGCAGTTTGGGCATTTGGTCTCTAAAAGGTTTACTGTCACCGTACTAGTTGGTCTTTAAGATCTTCTTGTTTGTGGTTTGTCAAGGAGGGGGCTGGTAAAGAGGAAAGGTCAGGGAATGATGGGTAAAAGAATACCACAAGAAAACTCTAACAAGCTTTATTAGCCTATACTATTCTATTACTATTTATTTTCTTCTCTTTCTTTCCCATTTGGATCCTATTTGCTTCTAACTCAACATACTAATCCTCCATCGAATATGGTTCACCTATGACATCCCCAGTGAGTGGCAGAGAGAGGCTCTGGCCCTTACCTCTGTGTATTTCCTGATGGAGAGTTCCTCACTTTAGGATTACTGGAATGCATTGATTGAAATCCTGAGCTTGCAGTCTCAAGTAGGGATCGGCTCACCGAGTTCCTCTCGGGCTGCAGCAGAAGGAGCTGCTGAAGGCAGCAGCAGTGGCCCACTGCTTTCTTGGTGTGTCCCTTAGTGCTGGCTACCTGTATGCCTTTTTCCTCTTTGTTTTTCTTTGCTGTGGAATTGGGTCCTTTCCCCTTGCAGCTCCCGCATTCTCTGGGTGTGTGCCTCCTACTGCCAAAGGAAAATCTCGCATCTCCAGGGTACACTGTGGGAAAAAGCCACCCCCACAAGAAAAAAGAAAAGTTGGGAACAAAAACAAAAACGAGACATAGAACACCTATACAACAGGAGCAAGATGAAAACTGCAACTCAGTAACGTATCAGCTAGATCATTTCTCAGCTTCCACCAGGGTTAAAGCAAAGGGCAATGCTCTTGTTCTGCCTATAGGCTCTAGTGCTAAAGCAACTAAATAGTCATTAAGACTTTCTGTCCTGCATACAAGCCTCCTACCCAGCAGAATGGACCAGACATTTGTAAGCAGAGGAGAAAAGTTTTATCTTTAGCTATATATTCTCTCTTCTATTTCTGTACTTCTGAAAACTAGTGTTTTTCTTTTTTAAAAAACAAAACAAACAACAATGCTTTGGAAGCACTGGATCCAGGAAATCCACAGTGACTCTGGTTTTCAGCTCTGGTGGCAAACAATGGCACTGAAATGTAACAAACCCACCCAATTTCAAACCATGAAGTAAATGAATCTATGCTTATTTTCTCAGCGCCTCAAGGGTAAAGGGACATTAAAGGAGGTACTTCTGAAAACAAATACTGAGCTAATACCAAATGCAATCAGTTCTGTCCTCTCATTTCTATGATCTTTCTATTAAATTATGCTGAGAATACGTCTTGAATTCCCACTGCTTAGTAACAGAGACTAAAGGCATGGGTATGCATGGGAATGATCCATAATTTTGAAGGTAAAAGAACATCTTTGAAAGCTAAGATATTTTTTGAGCCAATTTTTAAGGTACTCTGACATATAAATGTCAAGAAAATATTCTCATACCTAGCTAGAGAACAAACGGGAAAACCTTTCATTTAGGGAAGACAGGACTAGTTCAGGAACACCCAGGTATTCAAGTTATTGTTCCCTCCAGAGGAGTTCCAGTATGGTTTTCTCCTAATTAAACGTTTACTGTCCTCCCCTTCATCTACAGCTGTCTTCCTGATGGAGGGATTACAGGCCTGAAGGTAAACCTTAGGTACAGAATTAACAGATATTCTGAGGGAGGACTGGTGAAAACAGTGGTGATAAATCAATGGCATGAGAGCCATAGTGGGCTATGTGGATCACTTAAAGCTCTAAAAGGTTTGCCACCACCAAGTTATTATCTAGGTGTTGGCAATATGATCACTGTCAAGTATTAAATGTCCATTTTTTCATTTAGAAATTTTCAGATAGTCCCAACAATTTTACCTGAAGGGTAAAACTGAAGGGATCTGTGTAAGTTCTGAGTGCACAAAATTACATTTTCTCCTTTTTTAATAAAGCAGGAAAAAGTACTAGAATAAAGCATTATGGAATGTGTTTATGCTGATCTCAGGAGAAAGCATTCTAGAAACATTTTGGTCTTAATTATATTTAAGGTTGTATTTTTATCCCCTACTACCTTTCAGCTTTTTTTTTTTTTCTGGTTTAGAGTACATATAATGGATTGCAGTTGTCAAATTTAACATAGAGGATCATAAACCATTTTGTAACTTCTCACTAAACATCAGGAATTACAGGTAGACTAGAAGTAGCAAACGAATCGTGCATGGACAAAACCATCAGAAAGCTTTTACCTTGGGAAAAGAAAAGCAGTTACCATCTATATACCTGCCCTGTAACATTTTGGTACTTTCTGTCTGTGTCACATATTACAAAACTCAATTCATATAGTAAATAATCCTATGTGTACATTTCACCTCTCTTGGAAGACTGTGTTCTCTGAGAACAAGAACCTAGTTTTGCAAGGCCTTTGGTTTTTCTATTAACACTCAGCATGAGGTACTAAGAATACAGTTGGGTCCTGTGACTGTTCAGTGTCTCCTAGTATATAAACACCTGGCATTTGTGTTACACTCTTTTTCCAAAGACAGACAAAACACATTACAGGGGCTGAGGGTTTAGCTCAGTGGTAGAACGCTTATCTAACAAGCTGGAAGCCCTGGGTTCGGTCCTTAGCACCAAAAAAACCCCCCAAAAAACAAAAAAACAAAAAAACCCCCACCACATTACAAATATCAAATCACCTTATTTATTTTCCAGGCATTTATGATGAGCTGATAGCAAAGATTATTTCTAATAATAATGCTGTGAACATCAAATATCTTAACTTTCAAAGAATTCCTACATAAAATTTCTTACTGTCACAATTCATCTGACCTTGATCAACAGGTATTTTCTACATGATGAATGGAGCACATCGGGCACAAATGGTTACTCTCAGGTTTTTAATTAGTGCTCCCAGGCTCTGGATCTTTACTCTATATGCCTTACCCTTTATATTATGGATGGAGAGACAGCACAAAGGCAGAAATAAGCATGAGTGCTATCCAGTAAAATGGAATAAAGTTCAGGTTTTCAACTCCTAATCCAGGTGAGTTGCTGAAGGAAAACTGTCCCTAGCTTTAGCCTTTCTGACAATAAGAACAACTGGGCAAAAGCTCTTCCATGTATCTTATCACATTGTTCCACCGAATAAAATTACTCTTCAATAGGTGAGCACTGTTTTAACTGTTTGCCTTTAAGGACTGGAAAAGATCTTCCACAGAATCATTATAGCCAGAAAGAGACTATTTTCCCCCAATATCACTAAATCTCTCTGTCTTTCTCTGTCCCTCTATCTTTACCTCTCTCTCTCCCTCCCCACACACTCACTCACTCTTTCTCTCTTCTCTTCTTAAATAATACTTTAAATTCTTACTATGTACCAGCCACTGTGTAAGCCTAGGACATACACAGAGACCCCATGAGGCAGGTACTATGACCCCTGCTTTAGAGATGAGCAAACTGAGGCTCACACGGCAGCAAGTGGTAGGGCTAGTGCTTGGCCAAACACTCCGCACTCTTTATGCTATAGTGCCTTAGTGGAAAAAGTAAACTGATTCTGTGATGACTACCACTCTCCAACAAGTTCACTGATTTACTCTGCTGGGTGCCATTTCATACCTTCAACACTGCCTACCACCTTTCCACCTTCCTTTCCTTCCCACTCCCTCTGTCATCTTGTCTGGTACTTAAGAGGGAGAAGCGGTATCATTCAGGATGTCCTCACCACTAAATATGCAAACTCATTTTTGACCTGTACCTAACCCCTCTTCTCTAGTCCTGAAACAAACAACAGAAAGCAGCCCACTTCTCCCCAGAAGGTCAGTTCCCCACAGGTGGTCGAAGTCTACTTGAGACTCTGTCTCCTCTGGTGCTATCTTCTGTGCCTATTATTGCTTTCTAATCAGACGTGCTGTAGTATCTTCCAGTATGTAAAAAATAATTAAAGCCAAACAAAACCTGGCTGTAGTATTTGATTCATCTTTACAGCCAAGTTTCCCCACAGAACTGATAAGGCACGGGGTTCATTCCTCACTTGACATTTGCCCTTTAACCATTTTAAACCAAACTCTACTCCCAGATTACAGAATTGTTGAGGTTACCTCTGGCCACTTGTCTAACTCTTCTATTCATCATCTAGATTCTTGCCAGCAGATCTCTTCCTTCTTAGAAACTATCTTCACCTGGTTTCCCTAACACTACATTTTGTTAGCACACCTTCTACCTCTCCAGTTACTCTTTGTCTTGCTTCTTTGAGGCCCTGTCTTTACCTTGTCTCTACGATTCTGAATTCCTCAGGACTCTACTCTGGGTCTTTGTCTCTTCCCAATGTTACTCTATGCCAGCAACTCCCAGCTTGGCTTATCCTCTACAGACCTCTGTCAGAACTAGTAACTGACACCTCACTAGATGTCTCAAACTTGACTTGTTTCTTGAGTCAGGGTCTCACTATATATAGTTCAAGCTGATCTTGAACTACATAGCCCAGACTGGCCTCAAACTTGTGATCTTTTTGCTTTAGCCTCCCAAGTGCTGGGTTTACAGGTATACCCCACCATGCTGGCTGAACATGAATTCTTCCTTTCTGTATAGCCTTCCTGTCCAAACTATTTTCCCCGCAGTTTTTCGCATCTTAATAAAAGCCTCCTTTATCTACCTAGTTGCTCATGCCCGGAAGTTGGGAATATTCAGTTAGGCATTTCTTCAGAGAGTAAGGATCCCTTAACACCACCAATCTACATTAAATTCTTCATTACTCTCTTTTCATAGCATCTGGGGTTTTCCTTCAAAACTTTTCTCATGTTTTCTTAATGTATGTGTCATTATGTGATCATTTGTGTAACATTCATCTTTACCACCAGACCACAAGCTCCATGAAGGTAGGGACCAAGAACGACTTGTTTATCTTTATATTCCTAGCACTTACTATAGTGTTTAGAACTACTTTGGGTCCTTTTCTCTTCCCATTCTTACTCTATGCCAGCAACTCCCAGCTTGGCTTATCCTCTACAGACCTCCATCAGAACTAGTAACTGACACCTCACTAGATGAGTCTGCTCAAATAAACTTGTTATACAAAGAAAATAAAATCCATATGTTGAAAAGATAGTCTGCATTCTCATGTTCACTGCAGCATTATGACCTATCACCAATACAGCAATCAACCTGTGTCTATCAATGCATGAATGAAGAAAATGTCACTCTCACACACACGTGCGTACACACACACTATTCAAGCCTTTAAAAAAAGAATGAAATCCTATCATTTACAACAACTCAGATGATCCTGGAAGATGATCCTGGAAGATATATTAAGTAAAATAAGCCCAGTACAGAAAGACAGTACATGACCTTAATCATATGCAGAATCTAAAAGCTGAACTCCAAGATAATGGTGATCAGGAACTATGGAATAGAGATGGGGAGTTCGGTGATATAAGTAAAAACAAAATCTACTGAATGAAATTGAAAGCTCTTCCCCAAGATCATTTTTCTAAACCAGATGTGGGTTCCATACTATTACCATCACTCTACTCACCAAAACCCCAAGGGTCACGACACTGCAGTGCTCATCCTGGAGGGGAGGAGTTCAGGAATCCCTTTCACAAAAGTGACTCTCACCTGAAAAGGATAAATTGAGGGAGAAAAATTCCTAACTGGATTTTTAAAAGACGATAATATCAATTTGTCACGGAATATCTTAAAATAGGTTTCCTACTTATACTAGAATGAGTTTAAGAAGTTGTCTCCTACATAAACATCAATACCCAATTATTAAAGACCACACACACACACACACACACACACACACAGATATGATATTTTTAAGGTGTGGCATTCCCTCCTTCCCAAACACACACTTTATTTTCAGAGGTTAGAAACATAATAAGTAAGTGTAAATAAAATGAATTTTTCTACAGTGGTATCTCAGTACTGTACTTGTCATTAATTGGTTCCAGGAAGCCTGATAAGTACAAAAAACAATGAGTACCAAACAAATTGTTGTGGCTGAAAAGGGCAAACTGACAGTGAAAAGTTCTAGCTTGTGTGTAGAGTGTCAAACAAGTGACAAGTACCAACACACGATTTTCAAGTCAAAATTGAGTCAAGCAACAACTTTAAGGAGCTTCAAGGTTGCTGAGTATCAAGCTATAAATGTATTTTTTAAATTTCTGGGCATTTACTACAGGGAAAATAAACCCTCATGTATTTGCTTCTGTTCATTTCTTACTAGTACAGAAAACAAACTGTAAGGTGAGAAGAAAAAATTCCAGATATGCTTCTTAATTTACAAAGTGAAAACCATTCATACTTCCTGCCTCCTCTCAATTATGTGGCAAACATCCAGCAAAAACATTTATTTTCATATATCTTAAAAGGAACTTAGGGATGAACGACGTGGCCAGATGGCTTCTTTTTATTCAGTACCTACTGTATGCAAACTGCTCTGTTGAACTGAGTCAGACAGTCATTAAAACTCTCAGTGACTGGTCAAAAACTATTTCCAACATTAGTCCTTATACACTAGAATTATGACACTAAGCCTCTCTCTTTGCCAAGGATTTAGTTTTGAAATTGCAAAGATGAACCAAGTTCTAGACTGTCTTAGGGCCGAATTATTTAGGAATGTTTAACAGGAGGCCCTATAAGGCTGACATAAAGGTATAAGTCAAGTTGCAAATTAATCTGACCAAGGTCAGAATCACCTCGAAAAGTCTAATTTCAACTCTTCCAATGATGCTTTCCCACTTCCCTCCTCTAACAAGTCAAGTTTATTAGAACTATGTCATGTTTAACAAATTTCATTTTTATGTTATGACCACTACTCCATAAAAGGCATAGTAGCACACTTAAGAATGTGGAACTAAAAGGCCTCAGGATTCCATTGCTAGCTCATTCTTAACTTTGGCATGCCAACTACTGAAAGGCTGCTTCTCACAGTACACAATAGGATGAACCATTCTTTCCCAACATGTGGAGAAAATCAAACTACATAATGGGCATGTATAGAAAATCTTGGTCCACACAAAATATTAATATAAATTTTAGTACTCATGGGTTAAAATGCATCTACTGTCCTTCAGTAGCTAATGAATTTTATAGAAAAAAATAAAAATTCACATCAACCTAAACAGTTCTGACAAAATTCAAGCATGTAAAAATAAATTTTAACTACCGTCATATAGAATAATGGGTACCAAAAGTAGTATTTTAGCACAAATGTCCTTTCTCTGTGAAATTTTCTCCTTGATTGCCAACTATTTCTTGTATGTCCACCACAGGCCCATTAACATTATATGTATAACACTACTATAGTATTTGTAACAACTATAGTTTGGGTATGTGTAATTGAAGCACCTGAAACTCCACAGAAAATCAATTAATGATGGTTAGTTCACATACTACAATGAGCCAGGGGCTCATGCATTATTACTCTTACCTTTCATTCATACAAATTAAAGGTGACATGATGAATACCTATTTAACTTTTTCCTCAACCGGAACTGAGTTACGCCCTAATCCTCATAAGAAAAAATAAGGAATCTACTGGTAGTCTTGATTTGGCATTCAATTTGATGGTTTTTACCTTGAGTACTGCTAGAATAATGAACAAATGTAGTTTAAAGAAATCCTGTAATTACAGAAATAAAATTCCAATATATTCAGATTAAATCACACAACTTATGGACTTTTTGTCATCAAATTCTTTACCTTTCAAGATGTCCGATTTGCTCTCTCTTCTACATTAGTACACAAAAAAAGCTTTCCAAGAATGATCTGAGCCACCCCAATCAGAAGGGAGATTTTAGGTCAAGCTGGAGTGATACCAACAAGTCTCACAATTCAGTCCTACAAGGACAAGAAGAAAGGAAAAAAATCATACCCAAGTCTACACTGATTCCAAAGAAAACTGCCCATTAGCCAATGCCCCATTAGCCAATGCCAAAGTAGTACCTAGAAGAAGTAATACTAAAAAAAAATCAGTTATGTCAAAAATGAGGAAGGGAGGCAAAAAATCACTGAAAATCAAAATACAAGTGAGACAGGGACACTACAACCTAAACCTATTCCAGTGAGGCCTCACCATGCTAATGGTGACTGGAGAGCTCAGAAAAAGCAAACTCTACAAGACACACGAATATCATTTGAGTAACTGTTTTTAACTTTTCCACAACCCAGAAACAGCAACCACTGGTTGTAAAATAAAATAGACTTTTTTCCCATGTCTTCTCTTTGCTTTGTTCTTAGCATGGTGGGAATACTGAAAAACACCACAAAGCCAATAGGAAAAGAGGCTATAATTTAACTTTCAAAAGTCTGTTGGTCTAGGAAAAAGAAAAAAAAAATTAATTGGTCTAGAGTTTTTAATTTGAGACTCACCAGCTCCCAAAGGATGAAAGAATATCTGTGAACAGGTTGGGAAAAACGTAAATCTTCTGTAAGTAAAAGTTACAGATTCTTCAACTGAGGGTGTAGTTGTTAACAACTCACACCACATGAGCCATCCTGTAATTGCATCACCACCGGAACCATAGTTGTTGCAGATACCCCAGCATAATAGTTACACTCACCACTACTTCAAAATTATAGTAGCTACTTCAAAATTACAGTACCGTTACAGATACAGTTACAGTTTATTTTTTGATGTTATAAAGAAGCACATATATTACTATATCACAATGAACATTTTGGTAACTTTCCATTTCATTTGTAATTTTATATATTCTATTTTGTGCATCTAAAAAATATTCCCAAAAAGGAATTCCCAGAAGCGTCCTATGCTTTCTAGATTGCCAAAGGAGTAACAGGAGATATTAAAGTGAAGAACTCCAAATCTTGAGCAAGTAAAGTTTCCACAGACTCTACCATCATCACTCTACTCAACCCAAAGCAGACAGAAAAAAATCAGTCATCCCACCAATACTATGTTATAGCTGAAGAAAATTAGCTTCCAATTCCAGGAAGATGAGAAAGCTGTCCAAGGGTGGGCATAGCCTACATTAGCATCACAGCATCTATTTTTTCACTCTCTTCTGAGGTCTTCTGCTTACATTTTTATAATTTCCAACACTATTACTGTCCTGCCACTAAATGGAGACAGGTATTACCTTTCAAAATTAATAGAAAACACAAACTCAGGCAACAGAGCAAGACGGATATAGAAGATAGCACTTTTTGTTCCTTGATCAAGCATATTGCTATATTTATTACAAAAGCTGAATCTGGTCAACTAGTGGGATACCACAGTAGTCTTGCAGATAAAAGAGAAGAGTTGGGCTATATAATCTCTTATTCTCAGAGGTGTGCAAATCACTTTGCTGATAGGTCTTAACTTGTTAGGCTGAGATGCAGTTATGAGTGATCACAGCAAGCAGCATCACCACTTCATAGATGAGAGATATGGAGTAGTGTAAGAGATTTGTTCAAGGTCACACCTAAGTCAAGGGGAGAGCTATCTTGATTTCAAATTCAAGGCTTTAACTAGTATACCCAGTCACCATGATCAAATATTTAGCTCGCTACAATGTTTGAGAAGCTTCTGAGGTTTTTTTCCTACAAACCAGAGAGCAATTTTTGTTTTTTATTTATAGGACCGAACAATTCTAAAGGCTATAAGAGAACTAGTCCATAAATTCTAATGTATGTGAGTACTTTTTTGGTTGTGTTAGTCATTTAAAAGTCCAAGTCGGGAATCCTTTGCTCAAGAGCCAGTTACATACTACTTACCTTCTTAAAAAGAGAACCACATGGAAATTGTTCTTTCATCTTTCAGCCAATGACCCACCTATCATATATTTTGAAACTATTATCATCTTACATTCAGCACAGTGATTACAGAGCAGCAGTCTAATGGTTTAATGCCAATCTCTAAGTCATAAAACTACCAAATCTTATATACACTCACCCCCAAACTTTTCTTAACTTTAAATTTTCTCTTCTTTTCAAACCATCAAATATGTAATGGGATCCTCTTTCTCAAAGTATCTGTGTACCACTTCACACATCCTCTTATTAACCCACCCTCCCTTTAACAGTTTGGATCTTTTTCAATAGTGAATAAAGAGTCTTTAAATACAGAGGCCTTAACTTTTTACTTAGGACTATCACATTATAAGCACAAACACTTCTTTGTTAAACTTCCCAATCACCAGTCAAAAACCAAAACCAACAAGACAATCATGCTCCATAGTCTCCAGAAAGAGTTACAGGTTCTAAACATACTTAAATCTTACCCGTCAATATCCCCTACCCATTTCTCAACTACTTCACTAGTTATCCTCACTACCTGCTAATTCTAATTCTGATTCATCACACTGTGCTCAATGCACATGAACCCAAAGCTCTGGCCCAGGAAAGAACATTTAATTCCTCACTATGTCAAATGCTAACCAATACTCCATCACACATCATTACCCAAAATGTAACTTTTTTCATAGCGGTTCATTTTCCCATGAAAGCCACTGCTAGGGATTTAACTTATATTTGCTTTAACCAAAGTCTAACTTTGCATCAGTTCTCTCCCACCTTGGGACTCTCTCCACTAATGTCCATTCTTCTGCTTTGTCTAGTAACTTTATTGGCCCCCAACTGGACTCCGATTTAGCCTCTAAATCACTTCTCTTCTTCCTTACCCTCCTGTAGACCCAAGCTCTTGGAGAACAGATTTCAGGCGTCCTCCTTCATGCTTGGTAGCCTTCACACAAGGCCCCCAGCAATGCATTACAGGCCTTGGCCCTTCCCTTGGACATAATAACCAACCCTGCTGTTGCTTTCCTTAGGATATCTCCATTTCACCAGGCTCACCCAAACTAACCAGTGACATCTTAATAGTCCGTGCAACTTTGAAAGGCCAAGACTAGGGCTCCACTTTGTAAATCACTGGTGTGTTCCACGACCCTCACAATGACTCAGTGACCGACACACCATCAGGTCACCTGCTGGAGCCCCTTACTACTTACGCATTCTTCTTAGCTTTCAGCTCTCCCCACCCTTCAACAAGTCACCGGCCTGCAAAGTCTCCTTTACCTTTATTCATTTTGAAGTCTTACAGACCCCACCAAACTCAACCTGAATCCCCTTATTTCTCTATCTCGGTCTTTCAAGGCTCCTTCATCCCAGGACGGTCCTATCTTCTCGAATAACCTCTCCAAGCACTGTTTGGGTCACAACCTCCAAAAAATCCGAGAGCGATGCTCCCCCTTGGTCTCTCCCTACCGCTCCTGAGGCACCCTCACCTCCCCCCACAGGTTCCTCAAAACTCAACTCACTAAATCCGCAACCCTGACCCCCGCCCCTGCCCCCGCCCGGGCTCTCCGCTTCAATGGGCGCCCCTGCCCCCCAAAAGACTCAAAACACGCGGGCGCCCCCCACCCCGCGCCAGCCCTGCCCCTCCCCCTCCCCCGAGGTGCCACTTACCCCTGAGGCAGGCGTGGGGGAAGGGAGAGGAGGACCGGCGGAGGGGAGGGGGCTCCGGTGCGGGGCGGCTCTCAGCCCCGGGGGGCCGGGGCCGGGGCTAGCGGCAGCGGCGGCGCAGCGTCTCCCCCCGGCGGCGGTGGCGGCGGCGGCGCCGTCCCACTCCCGCAGGCACACATAGGCTCCATTGTCCGCCGGCGCCTCCCCCTTTCCGGCTCCCCCCTCTCGGGACCGCCCCTTCTCCCTCCCCTCGACCCTCCCCCAGCTACACCGCGCCACGAAAGGTACAGGACGCGAGCGAAGGCGTGCCCCCTCCCCCGGCCCCGACGTCCCGCCTGGCGAGGCGCTAGGGGCCGCCCCGCCCCGCCTCGGCGCCCGGCCCCGCCGCCGGGAAGGGCCCGCCCCTCCCGGGGAAAGACACCGTCCCCCTCCCGGAACACGCGCAATGGTACCAACCCGGCGGCTTCCTCCTCCCCCTCCCCCGCCTTCCCGGAGAGGCCCCGCCCCGCACCCGCCCACCGGATCGGTGCCTCGCCCCTCTTGCGCCCCTCTAGTCCCTCCAACATTTTACTATGGGACCGCCCCCTGGACTCCGCCTCCTGGTTTGCATGGACACGCCCACAAAGGGCCCCTCCCCAGTTCTTCAGGGTGACGCCCACTCCCCACCTTAAAGCGGCAGAACCCACTTTCTCAACTAAATCTCCCAGAGGGCTGGCCCGGTGGGAGGTGCCATCAGAAAGGGTCTCCTCTTTCCTCACCCTCCTCCCCTCTCACAGGCACCCTTACTCCCTACCGCCTTCTAGCCACTGAAGGGGGCTGGAAAAGGCGAGGAGGGGGGAAGGGTAGCGTGGAATTTGGCCATCTTTGACAGAAACCAATTGGGAGCTGCTGAACGAACCGGTCTTTCTCGCGCTCTTCCCTGCGCTCCTTGGACCCGGCCTAGTTCTCAGTCTTCAAGGCAACCTTCTCACACCTCTGAGATACAAGTCCACCTTGCCTTTTCTGGTCCCTTTCCTTCATCTCACTGCACTGCCACTGCCACTGCTGGCTCTCAAGTCCCCTTAGGTTGCACTCTCCTCCACCGGCTCCACAACACATTCTTGCCAGGATCCTACGCACTTGATGCGGGGTCTTGGTCCGGGTCCTGGTCCGGCCCAGCCCGGCCTCCACCCTCCACCCCGCCCCGCCCAGGCGTAGCTACCTGAAGCTCCGGGAGGTGATCTTCTGTTTAGGTCCTTCAATCGCTCCCCAACCACGTTGTCTTTTGCCTAATTTTTCGGAAGACCTTTCTTAGTTCTGGAAGGCTCAAAGCCCAAGGATCCCAACACTGTCTCCGATGAAGTGAGACAGCAGCTCGTTGGACTGCACTTTTTCTCAGAAGGAAAAGCAACGGCAGCATGGTTAGTGCATGTTACCGAACGAAAGCTCAGATTCGGGCTACTCCTTGCTTTATTTGTGTGGCCCTTGTTGCTGCCATGACCGTTACTACACACCTGTCTGCTCTGCATCCCTTTCCAAACACACTGTTGCTAGTCTACATTTGTGCTTTGTGGAGTCTTGTAAGATTACTTCTGCAGTTCTGCCCACTGGCCCAGGAGCTCTTCTAACTCAGTTAAGTGAAGTTGCCTACGTTAGAAGTACTTCATTCCCTCCCCAAAGATAGATGAAGGCAACACAGCCTAAAGATCTAGATAAATTTCCTCCCACTCTAGCTTCTGGTGCCCATGCATTTAACCAGGATATCTATTTTGTGTCAGCTTTTCTATCTATAAAATAGGAAACCTTTGATGGGGCATCCTTTTAAGAAATACTGATGTCCAAAAGGATTGTACAAGGGAACTCCAAATGGTAAAGCTGATTCTTCTTCGTTGTTTTCTAAACCACTGAAAACTCTTAACTGGCCCTGTAAGTTTTTATATTAAGCCGCCTCTGCTTAGACCCTGTAGCAAGATGTTTTCTGTCTTCTCTTGCGACTGAGGATGTGAATAAAGGGGGAAAAAAGCAACAGAGGGTATAAACAATAAAGTCTAAGAGCAGTAGAAGGATTCCAAATAGGAAATAATTTAAATGCTGTTTTAAAAACTCGAGTTTTTTTAAACTTAAATTTTAATTATAGAATATTTGATGTTTGACATCACATAGCTAAGACTCTCTGTAAAAGGTAATGGAAGAACTTAGCTATGGGCTAAGAAAAGATAGTCAAGCCAGGATTAATTAGGGTTATTAATTTAGGTGGAAAGGCTCACAAACTGTAGACAGTACCTATAAAGGAAAACCACTGTCTAAGTAAGCCCTGGGCTGGGGTATTCCAGATCAGATCACTTCTCAGAAAGCTTAAGATGGCCAGGGCATTTAGCTCAGTGGCATAAGCACCTGCCTGGTAAGTGTGAGGTCCTGAGTTCAATTCCCGGTACAAAAAGAAAAAAAAAAGCTTAACACAAACTTGTTGTAACAATAATGCATGTATAAAAAAACTTTTTGCTGGCATTAAGCCCTCAAGCAACCAGATATATTAAAGTTCAAAAGTTCTGTATTTACTGAATCAGAAGAAAAATGCAAGTGAATATTAAATGCACAACACTAGAGTAAGAACGATAACATCAAGAATTAAAAAGTGGGGCTGGGGATTTAGCTCAGCAGGCATAAGTGCCTGCCTTGCAAGCGTATGGTCCTGAGTTCAATCCCCGGTACCCATGGGAAAAAAATAAAAAATAAATAAATAAAAGTTATTTTTAAAAAAGAATTAAAAAGTATACTAAAAGGGCTAAGGATTTAGCTCAGTGGCATAAGCACTTGCTGGGCAAGCACAAGTTTGCGAGTTTGATCCCTGGTACCACCAAAAAACAAAAACAAAAACAAAAAAAAAGTGTACTAAAAATCATGAAATCTGAGTTAGAATCTCTGTAGTAATATTACTTTAGTTATGTTACACATGGAATAAGACATATGTTTTAAAATATTCTATTAAAGTTTATTTTACTAGAATGTTTATTCTCTAAATTTCCTAACTTCCATCCATTTCCATCTCACTTGGCAAAGAATTCTATTTCAGTGTAAAAGGATCTAACACACTATATATACATAAACACTAATGGATAATGGTGAAATCATTTTTAAAAGCATCCTACAAATAAATGCTTCAAAATGTTTCTGCTACTATAGAAATTCTAAAATAAGAAATCTCTCTCTTTTTAAACCCAAATGGTAAAATTGTTTATTTAAAAAACCAAAGGCTTTTGACACTAAAGAAACCTGGTTTTGGTTTCCTTACTGAAATTTTCTCCTCATAAAGATGATAAGCCCTTATTGTACTACAAACATGGGTGATAGAAGTTTGGATTCTTAGTTCTTCAACTGATCATAGCACTTGTGTTATTATTTAAGTTTGCTTCCATTCTTTTCCACCTGTTCACTTTCAAGTTGAAGGAACAAGTGCTTTTGTTTCTTCAGCTCTTGATAAACACACCTAAATATTAGAATTGGAAAGGACTCTATCCTGTTTCTAGATGAAAATCCTGATACAGAAATTTAATGGTTTTTGCTAAGATTATGCTCCCTTTTAGGGACTAGAATTTGAGTATAACACTGCACTCACTGTTCTAATGTCCAAGAGTTGATCCTTCCTGATAGTATTTATTATTGTAGGAAAGAACATGAAGTTGTACCTTAAGAATAATGACATTAAGACTGAGAAAGGTTAAGCCCACTCAACCAGCTGGTGTTAGGGTTACAAGAGGCCCTAACAAATCCTTGCCATGGTCAAAGCCCTCAGCTTGTCCACGGATTCCTGCTGTTTGTACTACTTATTACTGATTCATCTACATTATTTCATTGTCCAAACAAAATCTGGTGAATTTCAACACCAAAGGAACACTACCAAGTCATAATAACTGAAAATGAAGGGTTAAAATAGAATGGCATCTCCTGACTTTCATAGTGCTATAATAATGGTAGTCAAGGAAATTAGTTCTTTTTTAGCTTGCCCATGATGGAGAAACAAATCTCCCTATCCTAGCTCTCACCCATCCATTGAAGTCTGAGAGGGAATGTCAGAGCTTCAGGCCTGCCTCAAAGATTTAAAACTAATTATCTCTTTTATAAGGTAAAAAATCTATGGATTTTTGTTGATTCTATATTCCCACCTTGTTCACTCCTACAGCTTTACTTGGGGCCAGTGGCACTCTGATGCCAGAGTAGGTGTTGTTCTGTGTCACCACACATGTGCTTTGCACAATCTGGAAATGAGCAGCACAATATTTGAAAGGCTCTGATGGATCTGTCAGAAGCTTGAGAAGGCACTGCCAGTGTGTCTTTTCTTTATTTGCAGGCTCAAACCTATATGCTTGTGCCTCTTGCTCTCATCATTCTCCTTCTAAAATTCCAGCTTTGTGACATTCATCCCGCTATTTTTCTTAAGCTCTAAGTGACTTTTTAAATCTAAAAAGTTTAAAAGTTCATGGTTTAACAAGAGACAACATGCATGTTCCATGTGATCTATTTCTCCCCATCAGTTCTTCACATTTGTCCTAATAAGCCCTTTTCCTGCCTCAATTTCCACTAATTTACTACTTCATTTCTTATTCTTAGTTGCTTTCCTCACAACCATCCTGAATAAGTGTTCCTACTACTTTGTTCCTACTATATTCGCCTAGGAATTCTGTCTTTCAGGTACAATTATTTTATTTTTCCTGAGTTCAGCCTTTGCTGCTGAAGTCTTCCCATTTCACACAATCAGCCTCTTCCCAGTTGCTCTGGAACTGCTACCCAACCATTTCAGCTTTAACATCACCTCCATGGTTTGCATCCAGTTGTTTTCACTAGCTGGCTTGGAATTCTTGACCACCCTCTATTCTAGTAATGGTAATTCCTAATGCCAGTGAAGAACCACCTTTTTCCCTTTACACTCCTGTGCTGACATGAAACCAAGAAAATAGACCCCAACCACAATTGAGGTACATAACTGAAACTGAACTTCATTACTTATTGCTTGGCATTTTTTTTTTTTTTTTTTTTTACCAGAAATGGAACTCAGAACCCCATGCTTGCCAGGCAGGTGCTATGCCACTGAGCTATATCCCCAGCCCTATCAAGCCTTTTTATGTTTCTTCATTGTTGCATCTGTTATTTCTGACAGAAATTATCCCAAATCTTACCAATGCTTCTCCTATATTGCAAGATTAACTCTGTCATCTCACCCTTCCTTGGAAGGGCTAGCTCAGTTTTCTCTCTTCCACTAGCTTTTTGCTTTTTTTTTTTTTTTTTTTTTTTTTTTTTTTTTTTTTTTTTTTTTTTTTTTTTTTTTTTTTTTTTTTTTTTTTTTTTGTCTTTTTGAGACAGGGTCTCACTATACAGTTCACTTTGTAGCATAGGTGGTCTCGACTCACAGCAATCCTCCTGCCTCAGCTTCCCAAGCACTGAGGTTACAGGGGTGCACCACCACATTTGGTTTTCTATTGGCTTCTTACCTTTTGCTTTAGTGCCTTGCACAAAATCCTTTTTCACAGCAATAACCTCTCTCCATTTTGTATCCCAAATTTATCTAAATGTTAACCTATGTTTTCTTCCCCATAGTTGTATCTCCCCCTCTGCAAATAACCCAGTCATTCTACCAAAATGTTCCTTCCAATATGGCCAAACCTAATTGTTAAATCCATCCAACGAACTCTCCCTCCTTTTATCCTTCAGTTTTGAATTTCTAGATGTGATGATATTCTGGTTTTGTCTTCTTTATTGAATTCTTCCTTTTGTCTCATAATTGTTGGTGTTCCTTAAAGTCCTTCATTCTTTGGTCTTCCTTGTTCTCCAGTTTTTCCTAGAATCTTTCACTCTCCTAACTTTGCATATAACCAATACAACTACACATCCTCACTTGAATCTGGTCTTGCTTTTTTATCTACTCAGCTTGCACATCTAGAGGGACCTGCATGTCAAAAACAAATTGACTGTCTTTCAAAAGTAAGTTTAATTTCTGAATTCCCTGTATCTTTCACTTTGGTTCAAAACTATGGGGTAATGTTGACTGCCAATCTCCTTTGTGTTTCTCAGTCACCAGTGTTCATAAATTCTTCCTTAAAGCAATTTATTTTTTTGTTTCTAGATTAGGATCATTTTGACACGCTCTCTACCTCCATCTTCTTCCTTCATCAATGAAATCTATGTATTCTTTCCAGACAGCTCTTTCTAAAAGACCTGTTTACGTAATGTCACAACTGGTACAGTATTTATTTATTTATTTATTTTTTGGTACCAGGGATCGAACTCACGACCTCATGCTTGCCAGGCAGGCACTTAAGCCAGAGCTAAATCTCCGGCCCCAGTGTTTATTCTTCTCTAATTATAGCTTTTTTTCCCCTTTTGTCCTCTTTTTTTTTTCCTTTTGTCTTTTTGAGACAGGGTCTCTCTATGCAATTCAGGCTGGCCTTGGGCTCACTTTGTAGCCCAGGCTGGTCTTGAACTTGAAGCAATACTCCTGCCTCAGCTTCCTGAGTGCTGATATTACTATTCCTCTCTAATTAATTCTTCTATAATTCCTTCCAGGGCCTTTCTACCCTAAGATCTTAACAGTATGTATAAGAGAAATAATACTGGCTTTGTGATTATATAGATTTGGTGTCTTGGTTACTTTTCTCTGGTTGCTGAGACAAAATACCTGACGCCCAACATGAAGGAAGGAAAGGTTTATTTCTTACAGTTTTGGAGGTTTCACTCCATATTTGGCTGGCTCCAAGGCAGGGTGGCATGGCTGAGGAGCAGCTGTTTATACCAGCTGCAGTTGGCAAGAGCAAAGAAAAAAAAAAAAAAGGAAAAACATGCCTTCTTCCCACTCTTACATTGTATATCAGCTTGGCCCCAGGTAGGTGCAGAACTCACACTGCCAATTCCAGCTCTAGACAACCAACCAACTACAAATGCTAGATTCAGCCAGTCTCCATGACTGCATGAAGCTTAGGGGGCCACCTAGACACAAACTATAACACTGGGATTTAAATTTTGGACTTTTTTGTGGTACTAAATATTGAACCCAAGGCTTCCACATTGAGATATATTCACAAACTTTTTCAATTTTGGGACAGGGTCTTGTTAAGTTGTTACATTGGCCAGCTTGATTTTAAACTTGTGATATTCCTGTCCCTCCACATTTTATTATCCAAGTAACTTCAGGCAAAATAAAAAAATTATTATCTTTTTCAGGTGTTGTTTATATTACCAATTTTAAAACATAGTCTAAATATACAAACTTTTAATGTCATTTACCTTCTATTGTAGGTCTCAGTCTTCCCCCTAAATCCCAAGAGCAGAATCCTATGCTTCTTTCATTTTGAATAATTTATCACTGCTATATTTATCAAGCATCTACTAAGTGCAGGGCATCTTAAGGGATCCAAAAATGAATCAGACGTGCAATGTCTTTGAGGTTCAATCAAACTTGTACTGAAGATTCATTCATTTAAAGAAAAAAAAAAAGTTTAGTAAGTGCTCATTGTGTGCCAGGTGTGGAGTACTGAAGATTTCAGTATATAAAAAGGGGTCATAAGACACGCACCCAGATGTTGCAATGTGAGAATCTAGTTATGAACACTGACAGCTAAATATTTATAATTAATTATAATAAGGGCTATGATACAGATAATAGCAGGTGTTGGGGTGCACACAAAAGAGCAATATCCACCCAGAGAGGAGAGTGAAGAAAGCAAAAAAACCTGAGCAGAATCTTAAAGAATGCGTAGGAGTCAGCCAGGCAAAGGACTCAGCAATGTACAAAGGCTCAGCTGCATGACAATGTATATAAATAACTACAATGCAAGAAAGAAGGTAATAAATAAGAGGCAGTGCAGAGGCAAAAAGTGAAATGGCAATCAAAGGAGATGCATTATTTGAGGGGGAGGGGATAAGCAAAGACTGCTTCATGAAGGTGGAGGCATCTGAGGTGACCTGAAGGTCAGACTTATTCAGACCTGTAGTGGGGCCAGAGGCCTCTGTCTTCTCAACACTCTATATGGTGCCTGCATGTGATACACACAGAACCTTGGCTGCTGTGATGGTGATGGCGATGATACTTTCTATCATGAAGTTTGTTCTCCTGTTTTCCCAGAATGTTCCTCCAGAGAGACTCATGATTCAACAGCCATTTCTAGGAGGTCAGACTCTGGTTTGGGATTCCAGCTCTGCCATTAGTAAGCTGTATGATCTTAGAAAAATTACTTAATCATGTTAAGGTTCATAAGAATAGTAGTAAGAATAATAGTTTCCTCTCAAGGCAGTGTGAGATAAATGAGTGACTACATGTATACACATATGAATATTGCATGGCACACAGTAAATGCTTAATAAGTGTTGTTATTAAGTATTATTATTACATTTTGTTACCTTTGGATTGTCCAAAATAGAATTGGCCATACAGGAGATTTTAGGGGCACTGAAAGGCCACATTTCACTTTGTCACAGCCAGTGTCACCAGCACATCTGTAATATTCCTGGCAAACTCCTTTAAATTCACCCAGAGAAATTTATGCCTTTGGGTTTAAGATGTCACTTCCCATACTTTTAGATTTAAGATGTAACCCTCGAGAAATTAGCACAATAAAGGGCTAGCTCTGTTTTATTTTAAGAAGTTATCTGACCATACCTCTATCTTTAACTGTTATCTGCGCTCAGAATATTGTGGGGAAAAAAGAAAAAGCTAATTCTGAAGCTTAGAGATCTTTTCCCAGAAATTAAAGCCAGAGGAGAGATATTCAGAAGGCTTTCTGATGGCAATAAATCCTCTGGGATTGTAGGAATGGGTTGAAATTGGACAGAGATGCCAAGGAGTGATAAGGAAAACAAAAACAAGGTAATTCATGCTGATAAAGTGAGACTTTACTAAGTTAAATGTGCTGATCTTGATTTTGGAATTCTTTACCAACCACCCATTTCTTCAGTCTGTGCTATGCTTTGGGATAAATACTTTTGCCCAGGATCAGTCTTTGTTATGGCTTGTATTTAGATGTCTCCCCAAAGCCTCATGCAGTCTTAGGTGGGGTTTTTCAGAGGTGGCTGGTATATGCCGCTGGGATCAAGGATGTGATGCTGGGATTGCTTCACAGTGTGATGCTAGGATTAAGGGTTTGAGTGCAGGCAGGTAGCCTGGGTAAGATATAAGGGACAAAAAGAGGGTCGTGCTTGGTGCTTGTCCCTGGTAGCTTGCTTTGATGCTGGCTTCTGTCTGCCCTATTTTTGTCATGAACTGTTTCTCCTCTCTGATGCCCCTCTGCCACACCACCCTGCCTTGGAGCCAGCTGTCCATGTACTGAAATCTCCATAAACTGTGAGCCAAATTAACCTTTCCTCCTTTAACTTTGGGTATCCAGTATTTTGTCTCAGCAATGAGAAAAGTAACTAAGACAGTCTTGATCCATAGGAATACACTAAACAGGTAATCAAGAACCTGTTTTTTAAATCTCATAATGGCTTCTACATTTTTGCTTTCTTAATGTTTACCACTAAGGAATTAATAAGCACATAGAGTATCTTGTAGTACTTAATTAAGCAGGGTAAGAGTTTATTAGAAACTGAAAACATCTTACAGACTAGTTCAAGAAAAAACAATAATAAAATGTTTAACAATTCCTTAATTAAATTACAGACATGACACAAAGTATAGACTTTGAGGAAAAAAAGTGACAAAAAAGAAAAAGCAATGAGTAGGCTCTGAAATAGTGAGTGATAATTTCACGAAGGGCCAGAAGTTGAACTGGGCTGAGTGCAGTGGCACGTGCCTGTAAACCCTCTGCAAGGCCAGGCAGAAGAATCAAAATTTCGTGTTCATCCTGGGCAACTTAGTGACTTATGAAAACTGAAATAAAAGGGGGATAGGGAGGGACACAGTTCTGTGTAAAGGCACTGGGTTCAATCTCAGCACTGAAAAAAAATTTTTGAACAGATCTCAAAGATAATGACTTGGTAGATTCACCAAGAAGAAAGAATGACCCAAGAAGGAGAGATAGGGAGCCAAGCCAGGCCACTGAAAGGAGCAGTGTGTGTGTAGGTAGTGCCTTAGAAAATAACAAAGGCAAAGGAGATTTAAAAAATTTAAAAATGATCATAATGACAGCTGCCATGTGTGTGTGTGTGTGTGTGTGTGTGTGTGTGTGTGTGTATGTGTGTTGTTTTAAGACAAAGTCTCACTATGCAGTTCAGGCTGGTTTTGAGCTCACTTTATAGCCCAGGCTGGTCTCAAACTTGCAACAATCCTCCTGTTTCAGCCTCCCAAGTTCAGGGATTACAGGCATGCACCACTGCACTTAGCTATTTGAGTATTTAGTATGTCCTCATTACAAACACTATTCTAAGGACTGTCTTATTTAATGCACATAGTAACCTGTGTGGTATGAATGATCCTTTTCGTTTTGCCATTGAGAAACCTTTCTTATTTAAAAAGATAAGTGATATCCAAGGTAAGTGACTCCCAAGCAGCAAGAGAGTTTTGGAGTTGAGGTTAAAAGTAAAGTCCCTCTGAGGTAAAAGAACTTAATCTCTATTGTAGCCTCTCCTCCATGTGCATAGTAAGGTTTGGGAGGAATACAGTTGGATAAGTAAGATAAGAATTAATTACAAACAATATAATTTAGAGAACATATATAAGAAGGCTATACTGTGAATTCTTTCTTAAAAAATTAAAAAACTAGTTTACTGAGCACTGTCTATGAGACAGGTTTCTCAGATGAGAAAACCAAAATGGAGAGACCAATGACTTGTTCAAGGCTCACAAGTGAAGCGGAACGAAGTAGGATCTAGATTTGAATGGTAGGCTAGTGGCAAAGCCCGAGTTCTTGGTGCTGATCTGCACTGTCTGTCTCCTTGAGCAAGGGAAAAACCTTGTAAAAATAACATCATTGCAATTTTAATGGTATTCTTCAAAGCATTTTCAAATTCACAGCCATACGTACTCCTGATAAAAACCATGTAAAAGGATTGAGGAGTGGCTCCATCATAATGAATAATAATACTAGTCATCATAATCATTAAAATAATATAAGCCAGCACTGAATGATTGCTCTCCCTATACCTGGCACCGTGCTAAGAACGTTGTAAGAGCTTCTATTGTTACCGACAGCTCTATAAGATAGCTTCTGTTAGTAACTTATTTTGCACATGAAGAAACAGGAGATGAGAAAGCTTAAGTAAGTTAATGAAGGAGGTGGACTCAGACATATGACAGGACTAACTCAAGATCATATGTCAATGAGTGGTGATTCCCAACTATTACACAGCTCCTGACTCCACATCTACTCATGCCCTTTCCAAATGTTACTATTCTAACTGTTAATCTGTAGTTCCAGGAAGGAAGATTTGAGGAGAGAATACAGTAAACAAGCTAGAAGACTGCAGAAATTTAGGTGTGAAATGATACAGATCCAGGGAGGGAAGGGGAATGAAGTAGCAGTGTCAAGTGCTAATGAAAGGAAGGTGGTGTCAGTTGACTTTTGTATCATGTAAGTGTAAGAGGAAGGAAGAAGAGCATAAACTTTGTTTCCAGTCATAAAGTTGGCTAGAAACTTTGGGGCATCATAGTCAGAAATAGAAGGGGTTCACTCTGGTAAACAGTAAGATACCACAAACAGGATCGTGATAATAAAAACAAACAACAACAACAACAACAAAACAGGTAGATAATACCAAAGAGTGGAAGTAGAGAGAAATTGTAATGCTTACATATTTTTGTATGTGTAAGTAAAATGCTGCAGGCACTTTCAAAAATAGTTTAGAAGTTTCTTCAAAAGTTTAACATCAATATACTGTATGATCCAGAAACTGCACTTCTAGTTATCTACTTAGGAGAAATAAAAACGTATGTGTATACACGGACTCACCTATGAACTTACAGCAGCATTATTTCTAATAGCCAAAAAGTAGAAACAACCTATGTGTCCATCAACTGATGAACAGATAAAGAACATGTGGTTTATCTACACAATGACATGTTATTCAGCAATAAGAATGAGCTCACCAAAGGAAAAGGTATGTAAGAGAAAAAAGAAAATGTCATAAAATTAGAGGGTAGAATGATGATTTGTCTAAGCTAATATGCTACACATATGTACAGCTAATATTAAATTTTACTTATAGCTTCTAAGTACCCATTCATTAACAGCAGGGGTATGTGCCTCTCAAATGGTAGGCTGGAAACTGTCTAGGAGAAAATTTTCTTTAAGTGACTAAAACACATAAGGATAACTAGGAATCAACTGAATACGTTTCCTGTATTTTGGTGTTTAAAAGAAAACCGCACACTTTTATCAAAATTAAAAAAACATTGGCATTTAGGAGTGTGGTGCTTTAAGAGCAATGAAATGATATTTCACTTACGCATTAATCACCAAAATGGATATTATGCTGGATCATCCTGGAATAGGGCTCTTTAACTCCAATACTAATTTCTGAATTCCACAGAGACTCTCAGGGAAACTCTGCAAATGCTTCCTTACTTTGAAATTTGGAGCAAACCCTATTCTTCCTGGCCCCACCCTATCCCAGGTCTTTTTTCCCCCAAGGCCTGACATCTGAGTCCCTTAACTGATGAAGGAGACCCTAACCCCTTCCATCCACCATCATCATGATGCCCACAGTACTAGGGATTGAACCCAGGATCTCCACACTAAATTCATCCCAGATCTTTGCTATTTTGTATTTTAAGATGGGGCCTAGCAAGTCACTAACTAAGCTACCTAGCTGAACTTGATCTTCCTGCCTCAGTCTTCCAGAGTGATTGGATTATAGGCGTATGCCACCATGCCCAGTTTGAACAATCATTTTGTTTCTCCTTTTATATGTCTTGTGTAAAAGAGTACATTGTGTAAAAGAGTAAACCTAGAGCACATTAGAATCTGGAAATTCCATTAGAGACAGAGGAGTACAGGAAAGACAACCTAGGGTCTGAAAAACACTGGATTTGGGACCACCTAGATCAGGGACTTTGCTAAGCAATGCGTTTTAAAACCTGGTTCCAGAATGGAGACTAAGACTAGAACTCAGATGAAGAAAAAGTAGCTTTACTTTTTTGTGGAACTGAAGATTGAATCCAGAGCCTTCACACTGAGCTACATTTCCAGCCCTTTCATTCACAAACGTTTAACTAAAATTTATCTTTTCCTTAAAAAAATGAATATAGCTAATAGCCCAAGGTAGTACGAACAGTCTATGGCTTTTTTACCAATAGGATCATAGGTATTCCAAATATCATTAGCAGTCATCACTATGACAAAATTACAGTAGTAACTGGACCAGCTGATAGGCTTCATTGATGCTTCAATAAAGAAGTATAAATGTTACTGTATTGCAAATTTGATGCATTTTATATTAAGATTGCTATAACTATTTTTGTAGCCTTATGTATTTACTCTTACATGTTTAAAAATCATTATTCTGTCCATAGGCTTCACTGGACTGCCCTACGAAGCCCATTAAACAGGAAAAAAAAAGTACCCTAGGCTGGGGGATCTTTTCCTAGTTCTGTCTACTACCATCACCACCACCACCACTACCACAAAAACAAAAACAAAAAACTAAAAGCCTCTACAAATCCCGAAATCTACCATTAGAGAACACTTCCTTTGGGTTTTTAAGATTCCCACTAAAATGCAAAGACCCCCAGAGGAGAAGAACTTCTCTGTTATTGGTTAACCCTTTGAATGGGTTGTTCAGCAGCTAGCTGAGCACAACATCCTACACTTCAGTTACACAAATGTGTAGTGACCTGCAGCCAAGGCTAAAGAGCCAGACTTGGAGATAGGGAGTAAAATCTTGCAAGGTTTCTCTGCTCAGGGGTGTTTGCAGTCTAATTCATGGCACAAAACAAGTATAGAAGACCCAGAGGAAGAGAAAGGATCCCAGAGAACTGTAAAGAGCAAAGATGTTTCAGGCAGAGGGATGGCTGGGGACGAAAAAGACTCTTTCCGGTATATGCCTGTACCAAGTCCTGAGAATACAATCTTAGCCAAGTTCAGGGTCTAGGATTGGAGGTAAACAGGCAAACACAAGTTAAATACAGTACTGTCTTTAGCTTCTCTCCTAGGCTACAAAAGTTTGGAGAAGTACTGGAAAGAGGGACTTAGTGCCTGTGGGAGTGGGGAGAATCTAGACAGACCTAGTGATTAATGGGCCAAGGAGGAAGTGACTTAGGAGCTGAATCCAGTAGGACTTAGTTTAGAAGGCCTGGAAGGGCAGGAGACAGAAAGAGGGCTGGAGCTCACCAGTCCTGGAGAGGTCTGTGCGAACGGCTGCAGAGAAGCTGCATTTCAGAATGCTGGGAGCTCAGGGGATGATGGAGGAATTGTAAACTGAACTATATTGTGAAGGAACCTCAACTTTAACACTAAGGAGTTTGCATTCTACCCACTTGGGCTGATAAGAGGAAGTTTCAGGAAGGAGATATTTGAGCTGGGCCTTAAAGCACGAGGAAAATCTCAACAGGTGGAAATAAAGCTGGAGAGTATGTTTGACTGAGGGGACAGCACCACTGTCCAGGGCTGTGATGAGAACTTGGCTTAGTGAGCCTGGTAAAAACCTGGCTGGGGTAGCATGGCCCAGAGTGTACTGAGCTCAGCATCACCTGGAAGCATGTTAACTGCTTAGGGGGCTGAGAAGGGAGGAAGACCTTTAAAACACAGCCTCAGTGGGCCAGCATTAGTGTGCCTAACTCCACAGGTGCTCTGGATGCACAATAACATTGTTTAGGGGCCTAATAGGAGAGAAGACTAAAACTGAAGTGAGACTTTGAGGGCAGAGTGAGAATCTGGAAATGAGCCCATACGACAAGAACCCTTTTTTTTTTTTTTTTTTGGTACCGGGATTGAACTCACAACTTCGTGCTTACCAGATAGGCACTTGTGCCGCTGAGCTAAATCCCTGGGCCTGGACAGGGACCTTTATTGGCTAGGCTTAAGGGAAACTTAGGGAATAGAAGAGTTTAGGATGGAAAGTGGGGAACCCAGCTAAGGGGTATTCTAGTAGCTCAGGGGAAGTAATGAGGCCTGCCTTTTAGAGAAAAGGGAGAGGGCTTGGGGGAGAAAATGTAAATGATACTAGGTGGCAGACTACAAGGCTCACTGGGCTACTGAGGTGGGTGGAAAGGCTGAGTAACAAATGGTTTCAGGGATCTGAGCTAGGCAACGGGAAAGCAGAGGCATAATGTGACTCTGGGAGGAAGGGGATGTGTTTAGACTTATCCTGCTGGCACAGTAGCCAATAAGTGATGGTTTTTATTTTGAGTAGGCACCCCATTGTGGTTAATGGGACATGGAGTGGGGCCCAGGCAGATGAGGGGTGCAATCAGAGGAAGGCAGCATGGGCTGAATTTATCAGTATTTTGTTGTGAATTCCCTCACAAGGTGGCAAAAGCTCTAAGCTGTCAACCCAGGCAAGTCCCTTCTCTTCCCAGGAGCTCTTTTTGTTGGAAAAGCAGGCGATAATAAAACTTATCACCCACTCATCTCTTGGGAGTGCTGCAAAGAGCAACCAATATACATACATAAATAAGTTTAAAGCTCTCAGCAAGAACAAAGTGTGCTAGAAATGCTAAACAATAATAAATTCAGCCACCTCTTTCAGCATGATAGTAAACAAGATGTCTTTTTTTAAAGAGCAGTTGTAGTTAACCAGATACTAACTTTTAGACTGTCTATATAGCCTCCAACAACAGGTAATTAAATCTAAAATCTTGATTTCCAAAAATCCTCTCATTAGAGGGTCTCAAAGTGACCCTAATACCTCCATCAAACTGAGACCCAGATGATATAGCAATTAACATGAAAATAACTTTATCATCCTGTCCTTCTTAGTATTATATGAGTGATATTATCAACACCCAAACTACAGACACTTACCACCCCCCTACGCTGACTCTGTCACACTTATGAGGTCCATCTCTTGGCAGAATGGTGCCATATAAAATATTCAGTTCCTAGATAGGATGTGTGCAACCTACACAGGGAGAAGGTTGTCAGATAGAAACACTGAAAGAAAAAAATGGATTTCCAAAATGACAAAGATTGCAAATCCAGTTTTAAAGGAACATATCTCCAATTATATGCTCCATGCATAGAAAATCTCTTTTAATAAATCCCATCACAATCTCTGCTCCCCTAAAGAGCAGACCTGATAGGTAATAACTCCCTTCCTCTGTGGTGAAATCCAATTTTCACACCTGGTAAATGAAATAACTCCACTGTGAACCAAGGGCAGGTTGGGGTGAGCCGTTAACAGAAGGTTAGGGGCGATGTATCATGTAACAGCTCTTCTGGGAACCCCTTCCAAAGATTTGCTCTTTTTATGCCAGTTGATGCTATTGGGCCAGAAAACCTCCAACCTCCAAGGTTGCAAAACTTAGGCCTTTATCACCCAGAGCACTTATGAATGAGGTCTGTGGCTCATGGTTCACACATGTGCAAAACCTGGCTCTAGCCTTTATCTCTTGTTTGTTAGGAAGGTTCCTTACTGTTTATATACTTTCAGGAAATAAGCTTCTATGCTACATTCCTGACATAGGGACCAAGAGAAGAAGTGGTGCTACCAAAATTTACAATTGCAAAGGAAGAAACATAAACCTCAAAATCCAATCAGGGTCTGTTTTCTGTGTAGCTCTAATAAGAAACAAAAAAAATAGACATTGCAAGCACTCAGAGATGAACACACACACCCCTATACACATACATATCACTTAAGATAACTGGACCACCCCAGTGACCCATCCCAAGTTACATAAGAGTTCAGTAAAGGTGACTATACACGAAAGTGGAGAAAAGAATTATTCAACAAATAATAATGCAGTAATTGTACTATTGTTTGGATGAGAACACACAGTCCTCATCTCACACCATATAATAAAAACATCTATTGGGATTAAATAGAAAAATAAGAAAATGAATCAGTTAAAAGAAATATAAAATATAGGTGATGACATCTAAATTTGGGGGACAAAGTAAGATATTTTTAGAATAAAATCAAAGGAAAAAATATGATTGAATACATTTGATTTAAAACAAATGTAAAATTCTGTATGTAAAACAATCAAAATTAAAAGGTAGGCAACATAATGGAAACAAAGTATTTTCAACAAATGTAGGTGAAACTAAATTAATATTTTTAGTATATAGACCTCCTACAAAGAGATATAAAAGATGTAAATACCTGAGTGGAAGTTTAACATTTCACACAGTATTAATAGAAAAAATTCACTTCATTTATAAAAAGAACTAATAAAGAAATAGAAATACATTATATTTTTTATGAGGTTTTGGCACATAGTAAACACTTGGTAAATATTTGTTGTTGCTGCAGTTCACAAAAATAAGAAAATTCCAATGTTCAGCATTAATATGTACGGTCAAATGAAAACACATGCAGCTTGTAGGATTACACACTACAGCAAGAACCAGTGACTTATTTTTGTAAAGGGCAGATAGTAAATAGTTGGGGGTTTGTAGACCATAGAGTCTCTGCTGAGACTACTCACTGGATCTGTCACTGTAGGATAAAAGCAACCACAGACAATGTGTAAGTGAATGTCATGGCTACCTTTTTGATGGACACTTAAATGTTAAGTTTCACATAATTTGCATGTATCATGAAATAGTATTTTCTTAAATTTTTTTTTCCAAACTCTAATCATGTAAAAGCCATGTTTAATTCATGAGCAGTACAAAAAAAGCATGTGTCTTAGCTTGCCAGGTCCTCTATTAAAGCAACATTTCTGGAAATCAGTTTGGCATTCACATTAAGAAGCTTTAAAAAGGTTATACTCAGGCTTATCTGCATTAATACAACTAAGTACAGGTCTGGCATGGTGATACACACTTGTAATCCCAGAACTCAAGAGACTGAGGCAAGAGGATTGCTGTGAGTTTGAGGCCAACCTAGGCTACATAGTGAGTTCAAGGCCAGCCTGAGCTACATAGTGAGACCTTGTCTCAAAAAACAAAACAAAAACAAAACAAAATTAAAATAATCAGATACAAATACTTTTTTAAATAGAAAATTTAAAGTTCATTTGCTTTGTCTTAAATGCACTAATAATTCCTTTTCCGAAAATAATTTACAAGGCAAAAGAAGATGAAAAACTTACACAAAGAAGCATCTAGACATATGACAGGAGGGGAATGGTACATTAAACCTTTGTACATTCACATGATGAATTATTATACAGATATAAATCTTTTCAAAAAGTATTTTATGACATGCAAAAAAAAGTTCATAACACAAATTTCACGAAAACAGGAAACAAGGGACATACATTGTCACACCTCAATTTCACCAGACATATGTGTAAATACAAGTTCTACAAATTAAAAATATATGTATATGTACATAGAGAACAGACAGAAGGAAATGCAATAAGATATGAATAGTGCTCTGAATGTTGAGTTTATAGGTGATTAAAATTTTTCTTTTTGTTTTATTCTGATTCTCCACTATGCCTGTTTAGGACTTTTATAATCAGGAAAATACTTATAAATATTATATTTAAACTAAACTGGAAAAAGCCAGAATTGGAAGTTCACAGAGTAGTCAGAGAAGAAATAAATAAAAGCTTTTCAAATGCAACCTACATGTAAAATCGTGCCTAAACTGCAATGAAAAACAGACCCCAGCAGCTGAAAGTCTCCAGGGTCTAAAATTCGTGCAAAATCACCACAGGAGAAAAAAATTTCTGATCAAAAGCAGCTGAGATCTGGAATCTACAACTGGCCCTATACTGCACATATCCAGAAGCAAGAGATTTAAGGCTGTAGAAGTAGGTAGGTGTTTTTTCCTACCCTCCTGTTCTCCTGCCTTCTAAAAAACAAACAAACAAAAATTCTTTCCTTTTAAGCTTTAGAAAAATGGACTAACCCTTGACTCTTTTGTTTTATTGTTTAAAAGAGGTATGATTTTTCTGTTCTAAGTGTTAACAACCATTTAAATCTTGTATTTTTTCCTGCAAAGTGAGGGCAATAGGAATTGGGGACAGCAGCTTGTCCCAGAACCTGAACTATACACAACTAGAGTATGACCATCAGTCTGGAGAGGTCACTATATACCAGGCTATGTGCTGTGCCTCTACATCTGTTGCTTCTTTTTATTCTAATAAGCCAGTAAGGAAGACTTTTCCTAGTATTACCTGGACAATTGTCCTACCAGACAAGACATACCACATAAGGCTTGTAAATGTCAAATAATTTGTCTGGGATTATTTTGCTACATTCAAAAACCTGGCTTTCAAGTTTGTGACTCCAGCAGCCGAAATACTTTAACAGACAGATTTTGAAAAGGCAAGTCTGTGTTACTAACAAACATACCTGAGAATAACATTCAAAGTCATATTGACTATTATTGCTTTGTTTCAGTTTTCTTACCTATACAAATTGGAGCAGTAATGAAATCCATCTCCTGAAAAACAACACAAAGAAAATGCCCAGCACACAGTAGGCCCTTAATAAAAAATGGCTTTTAGGGAACCAGAACTAGTAATAATTTCTTTTGTGAAGACAAGACAGTCATAAGATTTCTACCAGGAAAACAAAGAAGAATTAAGAGGAAGTAAGGGAATTATGTAGGTAACTTGGAAAGAAAATTTTTCCTTCTCCATTTCCCAGGGAGCCTTAATTCTTTCCTTTTCTATTTAAGATAAGGGAAGCACACTTGGGAAACAGGTTTAGAAATGAAGGTGGTTTATAATATGCTATGCTCCAAAAATCAAACTTAAACTCTGTAAGACCACAAACCACTGTGCACCATGCCTTTCTAGATGGGTTGGAGTAATGAACATTTTCCTACAGGAAGACTGTCTCACAGAGCCTTTGAGATGAGCCAAAGGAGAATCTTCTGCCCACAAAGAGGAAAGTGGTAATGTCCTTCACTTCCTCTGTGGTTTTAACCTAACCACAACTCCTCCCCTATAGTTACAAATGTTTGCTTTACATACATTCTGATGGGTGTTCACTTTCTTCCATCTGATATGTCACTCCCTTCCTTTCCATATGGAAGCATGGCATGTGCTTCTTTTCCTCCAAGGCGAGTTTCTTCAGCACGCAGGGATGGTTTGGAGCTGCTCTCCCAGCCCATCTATTCTAGACCTAGCTGATAGCAAGGGTTTGTGCCTGGAGGCCCGGTGAAGACACCAGTTCTTTGATGCCCAGGCTGTGGTGTGGAGGCAGGGATGGTGGATGAAGGAACAAGAAGAAAAACAAAAGGGTAAAACAGAGGAAAAGCCTTCTAGTCTGAGATTAATGAAAACATTGGGGTTTCCAGTTAGAGACAAATGGCGGAAGCATAACATCTTGTTTTAGGTGGGCAGACTGCCGTCTCCTGACTGCTGCTGTGGTTCCCGAGTTAATATTTGCCAGACTTAGCATTCCTGCGAGTGCCGTTGGGATAATGGGCCCCACTCAGCATCACGTGAGTTCTCCATCTCAGTCCAGGGACAGGATTTCAACCGTATCACACACAGCTCTCATTACTTGCAAGGAAATGATCTTACTGAGGAAAGCGGCACAAACCATAAACACATTGACTTTAGAAGGCAAAGCCGTTAGGTGTGCCACTATTCATGGCTAATACAGAGTGCTGGTCTCCGTGGCTGATGTCCAAGTCCAGCCTGACATTTCCCAGGGTGGACATGAGAGCCTCTGCACGATGTGGACTCTAAGAAGGATGCCCTCGGGTTTAACTTTTCTGCTGGAAGGGGTGGAGGAACAGTCATTTTCAAAGGAGAATTTATTAAGCACCATCTATGTCAAGAGGATTTCTCTTCTAAATAGTAGACAAAGAAAATTTTTATGACTTTAAGAAGTTTATGATCTCATTAGGAATGCAATATGCCAGAAATTAGAATTCTAAGATAAGGAAGGACTACAGGTATCATTTAATGCATTTCAACCTCACCTCTTTCCAATTAAAAAATATGGCTAAAAAATGAAATCTAGGGAGGTTGAATGATTGTCCTTAGTCACTCAAGTAGTAAATTAGCATAGATGGAACCAAATTTTCTAACTCCAATTCTGAGTAACTTTCTCTTGTACATCATTTATACTCCAAAAGAATAACTAGAACCAATAACTATGCAAGTTAATGTGATACAAACCATGTGCACAAAATACTGTGGAACGTGAAGTCTGAAGTGAGTTAGTCCAGAGAAGTTTCTCAGGAGGAAGGTCTGAAGGATGTGATATGTGGGAATCATCAGAAATTCAGTGCAAAATTCAACAGCTATTTTCTGAATGCCTGGTAAATGCAAAGCACTTTACACAGAAAAACGTCCAATAAGATGACTATCACATATTTTCTTCCCTAAAAAACAGTTATATTAATTAAATTTCTTAGGTAGGGAAATAATAAAGTAGTTTACATAGTTACTAGTCAGCAAGAGAAGGACATATTGTGATAGAAAAGTTGTGTGTGTGTGTGTGTGTGTGTGTGTGTGTGTGTGTGATAGAAAAGTTAACCAGGAACTTTGCGGGGACCTACCTTGAGAGAGAGAATTCAAGTTGTATTAAGGTATTAAGGGGGAAAAGTTCTCTAAGCTTAAATTGGGTAGGAGCACGGTACAGTGGCACACACCTGCAACCCCAGCACTCAGAAAATTGAGAGGCAGGAGGATCATCATGAATTCAATGCCAATCTGAGCTATATAGTGAGTACAAGCCCAGCATGAACTACATAGTGAGATATTGTCTCAAAACAAAACAAAAGTAAATTTAAGTTGGGTAAAAGGGGAAACAATTAGTTAACTTATATTTTAAAATACTTAAAGTTTTTCATGATTGATACAATGTTTTGATTCTTTGCATTGACCATAGCCCCATTCACTTAGCTTGATACACACGTGCGCGCGCGCGCACACACACACACACACACACACACACACGGCATTAGTAGAAATACCAGAAACACTGTTCTGAAGCTCAAATGGTAGACTGGGAAAATGACTAAAATACCAAAAAGGGCTTTAGAGATCAAGAGGGTCCAAGATATTACAAATAAAAAGATGAAGCCCAGATAAACGGAGCAAAACTTTATTTTTCCACAAGGAAAGAAAAAAAAAATTTAAGCCAGTTTGTGTCCAGCTCCAGCAGTTTTATCCTCTAAGTCAAAAATTGGAATACAAAATGCACCTGCACTAATAGACGCAGCAGACAGAATTTTTCTTTCAATACTGGAGGTTGAACTCAGAGTCTTCACACTGAGCTATATGCCTTTTAAAATTTTGAGACAGGGTCTTGTTAGGTCACGAAGTTGCCAGGGCTGGGCTTGAAGTTGGTATCCTGCTGCCTCAGCCCTCCAGGATACTGGGGTTTCAGGTGAGGGCCACCATTCCTAGCTTGGAACAGAACATTTAAAACAAAGAGAAACAGGTAATGTGCCCCTATGTGACACTTACAGGGCGCTGCACTGCACTAGTTCCTTGTCTGGCAAAGATACTTTGCAGAAGAGAATCAGGCTCCACTTAGGGTCATAAAGAGACTTGCATAGCTCATACGAAAGCATAAGAACCTATCTCCCTCCAAGGCAAATCTTGGTGAAGTGAAAAGCCACAGGAACTACTGGCAAGTCTTTGATAAATAAAATGAGATGATTAATTATGTAAGACTATTTGTTCATAGGCCACTGTTTGCTACACAGCCTGGCATGTGTAAGGCTCAATAAATTCTAAATATAAACTCTAATAAGCTAATGATGACCTCAGCTAGTGTGCTTCCCAGTACCCATGATACTCTCACTACAATAATTTTAACCCTGTTTATCTGTTACTTGTTCAAATGCAAATCCAATTATTTTAATGTCATGGTTTGGTTGTTTCTGATTTTCAAAAGCCAAAAACAGTCCCAATTTTTGGTGTAATAACAATGGTAAGCTTTTTGGATTTGCTTTTGCACTAAGACAGTTCTCCAATATATTCATCAACCCTGTCCACACAAAATAATATAGCGATGATGCCCTTTATATCAATAGACATTCCTCTTTTGATGGTAATAACGCATGAATTCATTTTCACTTTCTCACCTCTCTCCTCTAGTGATGAGGTCAGCAGAAGTGAAGTTGGTAACTACTCATAGCCTATTGCTTACTGCTGGTATTGAAAGAAATAGCCACAAAGAAACATCATCTTAGAAGTTAGTCAAAAAGGAAAACCCAGGAAGATTCAGGACCCACACTTGATGATGTCACATTGTCAAGAGGCAAACATTTCTTATTCGTTAGTAACATATTTCAAATTCTAATACATCACCACAATGTTAATAATAGTTTTGCAAGAAAATAGACTTATAAAACTTTGTGCTTTTGGTTTCTATGTAATGAACTTCTCATTATCACTTCTGTTTTTTTTAATCCATTCCTTGACTAGAAAATGAGCTAATTTTTGTGTTTAGCATATACCATGGCATGCCATTAAGAGCTAATACCTTCTAAAATGTCAGTGGGTATGGTAGCACATGCCTGGATCTGAGTGATCGCAGAACTCAGGAGGCTGAGGCAGGATGATTGCTGCAAATTCAAGGCCAGCCTGCCTTACATAGTGAGTTCAATGTCAGCCTGAACTACATAGTGAAAACCTATCTCAAGAAAACTAACTAACTAAATAAATAAATATACATTTGCATAAAATACATCTGCATAAATATGTATAAAATGTATATATTTGCATAAAGTATGCAAACTGGTTATTGCTGGTGGCTGGGGGTGGGGAAGGAAAAAGGGGTCTTTTCAATTATATCTTTTTGTGAATTTTATAATTTGTGAAAGTATCATCTACTCATTAAAAAAATACAGTATATGTTTTTAACTAGATGTGTTAGCACATACCTATAGTTCCAGTTATTGGGTGGATGAGGCAGGAGAATTACTTCAGATCAGGAATTTGGGGACAGTTAGGCAACATAGTAAGACTCTGTTTCATAACAATGATGATTTTATATGTGTGTGTGTGTGTTTAAAATGTTTTCAATGAATACACAAAAATTCTAACTAAGCTTCTTAATCTCTGAATGTGATTCAGCAGTGAATAAGATTAAATAGCAATGATTTTCAATGTTTTAAAGGCACTGGCTCTATTCTGACCTAGCTTGCCTCTTATTTCCCCACAATGTATCAGGTGGTGCATTTTCATTTAACTATCTAGCAAAGTTAATGTGAAAAAAAAAATTGCAGAGCAGTTTGTGTGACTGTTCATGATAATCTGACATTTTTGAATTATGTCAAAAATATAGGTAGGAATTACTGAAATACAGATTCTGAGAGTGTTAGGAACATTCAAAGAACTTGCAGGATCAGTGATATATAAATGCACACACATTCTATCTGGTTTATGCCAATTCTCTTGGGGTTATTAAATTCAATTATCACTTATTAAAGTATAAGCAAAAATCTCTAAATTGTAGCATAAGGTTGAAGCATTAAGCAGATAAATATTAGTAAGTGGTAAAGGGATCTACTGTAAAATTGTAAGAGAGCATTTTGAAATGAGAAGAAAGAAAATCTCTATTTCCTCATCCTCTGCCCAAATACATATTTATTATACTTAGACTATCTGGAGACTTCACTTTAGTTTTTTTGGGTTTTTTTTGTTTGTTTGTTTGTTTTTAATATTTAAAAAAGAAAGTATGATATAATGGAAAAAGCAGATGAAAGGAGAGAACCACATACAGCTAGATTTGGATCTAATAAGTTGGGTGACTAGTATGTTGTGTGACTTCTGACAATTTATTTGCCTCTTAATTCTTCCACATCTGCTATGTGGCCAGTGTTTTGCTAAGTGCTGGACAGTACATAGAGCTGCTGCTCTACGATGCATAATGAGCTTAGAGTTTGGTGGGGGAAGATGAATTGTTAAGTTATAGTAAAGAATGTGGGAAAGAAGTACCAGGAGCTATGTGGGGAGCTAAACTGGTCTGGGGGTCCAAGGTGGCCTCCTGACAAACGATGTTCAAAATGAGACCTAAAGGATATCCCAAAGTTAGCCTGGTGAAGCAATTCCTTTCTTTTCACATCCTCACTTATAAAATGGGGTTTAAAATAAACCAGCTCAGAGGAGCTCTTTGAAGTTTTGTTTGTTTTTTGTTTTTGGTGCCGGGGATCGAACTCATGACCTTGCGTTTGCCAAGTAGGCACTTACGCTGCTGAGCTAAACCCCTGGCTGAAGTTTTAATGAATTTTGATATTTCAAGTATTTAGCACAGCATCGGGCACATAGTAAATGCTCAATAAGTAATAGATATTATTCTCTTTGCAGTGTTCTCTATGTTATATCTAGATCTGCTCTTCCAAGTATCAAACTTAAAAGAGTATCAAACTTGAACCAAACACTTGATTTCATGGCAGTGGGAGGGCCGGACAGACTGAGTGTGCAGCCTCTTGGCAAAATGCCCTTAGCTCAGCGCAGGACATTCACGTGGACCACAGAGGTGGGTCCCCAAATCTCTTTTGGCATAAAGTTGATATTTTACCTGACTCTGATCTAAAATGCTGGCCCCCTCAAAGGCTGCTGGCTCTCCCTGTTTAATCAGACATGAAACAAATCGCGTGCTGCGGCAGAGGCGTACAAACACGCTTTAATTACAATATTGTAACACCAATTAGAGATCTATCTAATCGAGGACTCGGCACTTCCTGCTCGGATATTACTCCCATGTTGGGATAATTACTGCTAATTAAGCTTGGAACTAATTAGGCTAAATGATCTCATTTATACCAACAAAGATGACTTCTAGGAGTTCATAAGAAAAACTAGGGTGATTTTATCATTCCTGGACTTATTTGGCATTTCATACTGGAAATAAAACACCTTCCCCCTGACATCAAGGTGCATGCAGTTTGTTCCTCTGGAATTATGGTCCTAAACGGTAGTAGGTTCTTTGTTTGTCTACACAGATTCACATACAGTGAGACAAGCACTGTCCGCTCCAATTATACAGTGTTCTTGCACCAATGACAGTCTCAGGGAAAGGCAGCCACTGAGAAAGTGACAGCTGCAAGGGTATCCACCCACAGTCTTGTTCTCAATCTCCTTCGCCTTGCAGTTATGTGGGCAACACTCTTAGCACAGTGTGAAGTAAGCCTGGGCTGGAGGGTCAGTCAGACAGGCCGAGATCTATGTAAATTATTCTACTCTAGCCTCAGTTTTCCATCTCCAGGGAAGGGATAATAAAAAGGTCATGGGGGGTTTCTGTGAAGATCAGTGAGACCACACATATGGAACACAGGGTAGTATTTGACACATAGCAGCTCTCAATAAATAATAATAGATTTTTTTCCCTTTAAGGGACCACAATATCCACTTCTGAATTAAGCTCCATGTCTCACCTGCCCTGCTATTTATTTGCTGGCATAGTGCAGTGGAAATGGGAAAAAAAAAAGCACATAACAAATAACTCGTTTATCTCTAGTTAGATGTGTGACTTGGGAAAGTCACTTCTCATTCCTAGAAAATGACAATACTCACTTCATATATTGACCAGGCTGACTGTGTTGCTGTGTTGGATGTTTAATTTTTAATTTAACCTCTACAGCAATATGCTCCATTTTAGAGCAAAGGAAACTGAAAACTAAATAACCTAAAAATGAAGCAATCCTCAACAATATTAAATGATGATGTCAGGAACTGAATCATGTATCACTCCAGAGCCTACTCTTTTATGGGCACTGGGGATTGAACCCAGGGCCTTAGCACTGAACTACATTGACAGCCCTTTTTATTTTTGTTATTTTTGGTACCAAAATTTATTTATTTTTGGTACCAAAATTTGGTACCAAAATTATTTATTTTTGGTACCAAAGATGGAACTCACAACCTTGCACTTGCCAGGCAGGTGCTTGTGCTACTGAGCTAAATCCCCAGCACCCTTTTTATTTTTTCTTTGGAGACAAGTTTTCACTAAATTGACAAGTTTCCCAGGTGGGGCTCAAACTTGAGATACTCCTGCCTCACCTATCAGAGTGCTGGGATTGCAGGGGCTCCCACCATGCACAGCTAACCACTACTCTCTTAATCGCTGTTATAATGGTTGGTCCCCTCTTGCCATTTGTAACTGAAGAAACTGAAAAATTTCCAAAATCCTTTATGATTGTGAGAGTCTGGTTCTTATGAAATGGTCCTCCCAATTTTATTTTTGGCCAGGACTATTCATTAATTATAAAGTCGTTATTTCATCTAACACATGTTCCACTCTATGGAAAAAACTCCTCCCACCAACACACGCACAAATACTTGGTAAATAAGTGTAGTAAGATACTCCACAAAAATGTGGATGCATAAACATGTGCACATATGCATATCCACACATGACATATAGATATTCTTTGTTGGCCAGGAGAGTTATGGCTTATATTTAGATGTCCCCCCAAAGTCTCATGCACTCAGAGGTAGGGCTTTGGAGCTGGCTGAGTCCTGGATGTGTGATGCTAGATTAAGGGTTTGTAGTGCTAAATTAGTGCCTGATTGGTTTAGCATAGTTCTGGATATGGATAATGGGAAGGCTCACCCTGAGTGTGGGTGACACCAATCAATCAGCTTATAACCTGGATGGGATATAACGGGGGGAAAGAGAAGCAGGCCTGCTGCTTTTACTGCTTACTTACTGCTGCTTTTTGCTGCTTTTGCCTGCTCTGCCATGAACTGCTTCTTTTCTGTGATGCCTCTCTGCCATGCCACCCTGCCTTGGAGCCAGCCAACTATGAACTGAAGCCTCTACAAACTCTGAGATGAAATAAATCTTTCCTTGTTCAACTTGTGGGTGTCAGGTATTTTGTCTGAACAATGCAAAAGTAAGACAAAGGGAAAACAAAAACAAACAAAGCTTCTGTTTCTATTCTTAAATATTACAGAGGATTGAAATCTTCAACCTGTGAACCTTTCTTTCTAAAAGGTGTGCAGGGAATCTGAACATAAAACTGGCTCGTCACTTCTAGTTAGCTTAGGTCAAGAGTTTCGTAGCCATTTGAGCAGTATCCTATCCTGGAAGTGGATAGGGTATCTACATGGAAGAGGCTAGAATGGAAACAAATTGGTCATCTGGTTCTTAGGGACCTTTGCAGAGAAAACCTACTCTAAACCTCCTGACCTTAGGCTATTCCCTGCTAGAATGTAAACTCTAGGAAGACAGAATTGTTTTGTATAATGTTTTATCCTAACTTGCAGAACAGAGCCTAGCAATAGGTGTTCAATACTTGTACAGTGGGTGGAACAGATGAATAGAAACAGAGAGTACTGTGCAGGAATGTGGGGCAAAACCAAGGAAATTTTCAGAACTCAAAGAACTCGAAAGTCTGGACAGGCGTACCTTTCTTCTGCTTCCTGTGTTTTCTGCTCAATAGGAAACTCAGTAGTTTGTGCTGTTCTTTGATTCCTGTCTGGAATGTTTCCTTTAGCTATACCTAGTGGTAAAATCAGTCATTGGTTCTGATTCCCATCATTTTGGAGTCTCTTTAGAGGAAAGTGGGGAGCAGGATATAAGGAAAGTGGTGTTTTTTTTTCACCTTCTGAGGAAGAACTCAAGGACTTCAACATAAAGGG
Source organism: Dolichotis patagonum (assembly GCA_004027295.1). NCBI lineage: Eukaryota > Metazoa > Chordata > Mammalia > Rodentia > Caviidae > Dolichotis > Dolichotis patagonum. Next base: position 114,758 of record PVJX010002339.1, read on the forward strand.
ATGGGGGACTCTGCTCCAAATCCCAGATTGCAGAGCTCCTCTAGGGACTTTGCTTTAATGGGAAGGAAGGCTTTTGTCTGCAGCTAAGTCTTAGGAAATTAAGAAACACTAGGCCACCTTTGCCACTGAAATATGCCACCCAGGAATGATGTCATCCCTTGCAAGGTGGAAGCATCAGTGATCGTTGGCCAGAAGGTTCTGGGAAAAGAAAGGAAGGATACAGAATCCATCAGAAGACTTAGGTTGAAGACCAGACAGCCTTTCTTTCTATGTAAAATAGGGGTAACAATAGCAATTGTACCTACCTCAGAATTATGAGGACACAAAAAGGGTAACAAACGTCACGGTTTATCACACAATGCAGTGGTCAGATAATGGTGAATTGTTATCCCTTCATCATGAATTGTTTCTAGGGGTGGAAAGTGCCTAGGAACGGCTCAGAGGCACTGCTGGGCCCCCTGGTGGACAGGAGATACAGAGACTTGTTCTCTGATACCAAGTATGAGTGTTCCTCTATCAGATTGGTACTGGCTGTCCAGCTAGCAGAATGGCTCAAGACTTAAGTAGAGATAACACAGTCTTCCTGGTCTCCATGTATTTCTTTACTGGAGATGCATTTATGTGGATGAAGACCAGTGGGAGCTAAGGATTCTGTCCTCATTTTCCACTGTTCACAAGGGTTGGTTCCAAGTATGACCAGCTTTGACAAGTGAGGGACTCAGGAAAAGTTTCTCAGTCATAGGGAACCCCCATGTGAACTATTGGAAGAGCATATTTTTAAGGATTCCTGAAAGAGCAAAGACATCTGCATCTTAGAGCAGGCTTTAAAACATAATAGGTGAATATAAATAAATAAATAAATAAATAAGTAAATAAATGGCTTTGCAAATTAAGAAACTTTTTATAAGGTGAATCATTAGTCCATTCTTCCAATTCTCATTTTGTCATTTGTGTATATACAGTTTTAATATATCATTTTTGTTTCCTTAACATCACTAAGAGCCTCAGTTTTTCTATGCTGCTGAGACATGCCAGAGAATGACCTCTGTGGGGAGGGTGGTAAGGGAAATATTCAGAACCCCAATCACAGCATAGGAAAGTTTGGTTAAGTCAGTCAACTCCTTCACTTGACAGATGAAAAACTTGTGGTCTAGGAAGGTTACATACAATGTGCCCAAGTTTACACAATGATGCCTCTCTGAAGACAGGATGTTGGGATATTGACCTGAGAAATATACCAGTTTTCCTCATCTCAGGAAAAGAGAAACAAAAATATTTTACATTTGTTGCTTTAGGGGAGAAAAGTCAAATAAAGTTGCCAAAATAAACAAATAAACAAAGACCTCTAATTTAAAGGCATCAGAAAAATCCTCCAGTGAATGCGAGCCTCTTAGCAAATTAAGTTTCCCAAGACAGGGATGTTAGGGTGCCTAAGTCCTAGTTATTCATTTCTTTTCCATGTGGCCAGATTAAGCCTTAAAGTGCATTGATTTCTTCAGGACTGTCCAGTCCACTTTTAGAAATATGCCTGTCCCTGAAAATATCATCCACCATATACATACAAACACATTTCGGAGAACAAAGAAGGGCTGGGTATCTTCCCCTGGTGGTATGAAAGTGGTGATTCTTGACATCAGAAGTCAGATTCACATTCTGCTATGCACTCAAGCTCTTGATCACTGGTTTGTTTATTCATTTAACTGGCACTTACTGCGTTTCTGTTCTGAGACACACTAGGGTAGCCCTTGGAAAGACAGTATCCTTGCAATGATGGAGTAATTGCTCTCTGGTAATTACCCACCATGTCTATTCTCTGGAGACTAGGTTATCTATCACTCTTCTTATCTGAATGCTCTTTCTGAGAAGTGCTTTCTTCTCCTGGAGGGAAAAACTCCTAACTGGTTGGTTTAATGCATCCAGTAGTCTTCAGGCACAGACACCTGTCACCCAACTACAGTGAAGGCAAGGGAACTAGGTTCGTAGGCAGCACAGCACGGAACATGTGCAGCAGAGCCGTAAGGATAGAACCAGTCCTAGAGGCTTCTGAATATAAAGAAAATGTCGAGTATAAAAAGGCCTCATTCGTTCATTCACTCACGCACTCCATGCATGTGACACAGGTCCACCAGTACTGGGGACTGTGCTAGGGGTAGGGTTATAAGGTAAGAAAATGACATCAAGAAACTTAGGGTTTAGAGGAGGACACACACTAATACTCAAAATTAAGATAAAGTCCCAAAAGGAGTATATATGAAGTGTGAAATGGAGAATGAAAACACAAAATTTGGAGACATTTCTAAGGTAAAGTCAATAAACTCTCAGGATTACTTGCATGTAAAAATTAAGAGAGAAATTTGATGTGTTTGAGACTTTTTACCTTCAGGGACTAGAAGAAAGGTGGTATTATTTAAGTAGGAACAGGAATATAGGAGACGACATGAAAGTATATTTTTGGCTTAAGGTAGCAACAGAAGGTCAAGGTTGAGGTGTTCATGGATAACTACAAATATGTTTGGAACTCAGAAGAGTAAGTGTTATAGGATCATATAGACAGTTGAGGAAACCATAGAAAAACCTTAGGAAAAGTAAAGGAATCACTGAGTAGAAAATCAGTTAATATAAGCTGGGTATGATGGCGCACTTCTGTGATCCTAGCATTCGGGAGGCTGAGGCAGGAGGATCGTCACAGTTTGAGACCAGCCTGAGCTACAAAGTGATCCCAAGGCCACTCTGAACTGCATAGTCAGACCCTGTCTCAAAAAGACAGAAAAAAAAAAGAAAGAAAAGAAAGTCAGTCAATAATGTTGCATTAAAGAGAATAAGAGGACAAAGAGGGTGAGAAACAAGAGCAAAAGATAGTATACATATATAAGAATTTGAAAATATAATTCCTGCACCTAACAAAATGATCATACCATGCTTCCTCCTGCTCCACTTCATAGACATTGCTTTCACCAAGTCATAAATGGCTTCAAATTGTCAAATCCATATGGCCCTTTTTAGCCTACATCTCACCTTGATCTCTTTGTGGGATTTGCATTATGGATTTTATAATAGTTCTGAAAGTTCTCTCCTGAGATGATTGTTGTGACACCGTCTTTCTACTTCCTTTCTTTCTTCTCTCTTTTTCTCAATAGTGTCTTCTACCTTTTCATAAATATTGGGCAGTGATGGCATGGAGGTGCACTCCTATAATCCTAGCACTCCGGGAGCTGAGGCAGGAAGATTGCAAGTTGGAGCCCAAGCTGGGCTATTTAGTGACTTATCTAGAACCTATCTCACAATAAAAATTTAATGGGGGGAGGGTAACACTGAGGACATAGCTCAGTATGAAGGGCCTATGTTTAATCCTCAGTACTGTAAATATATACATACACACAAAATGTTGAGGATCCTCAGAGTTCCATCACAAGACTTCTGTTTTCATTTAACATGCTCTTTCTAGGTGATGTTGCAGTTTCAGTTGTTGCTTACAAAAAGATTGCTCTCAAGCCAAGCGTCTGTATCCTAGACATCCTGCTGAACATAAGATCTACTGTACAGAAACTGCTACAATACACGCCTGCTGAAACTGAATACTAGCTAGTCTTCAAGCCACAGGCTCCACCAGACACCACCATCAGATTGTCCAGTAGAATCTTCAGGTACAACATAAACAAATAATCTTTTGGCCTGATTCTTCAACTCTCTTTTTTTTTTTTTTTTTTTGCCTTCAGAAAATGGCATTTGTTCAGCAGAATCTACTGTTAGGGTTTAAAGCCTCTCAAGACTGTGGAACTACATCTCTTAGGAAATTATTTGACCACAGTACACTTTGCCCTTAAGCACTTCTATCCTAGACAGAGCCCTACTGGGAGCAGCAAGACTGGGACTTTTGTGGAGATAAGAGGATCTCTTGGACATTTCTAGCAAGATAAGGCACTGGCCAGAGAGATACAACAGTCAGCATATCTAAAGCTTGATGTGCAAAATCCCCGTAAGAAAGGAGACAGGGATCTTTGTCACAGGGAGAATGCCTTATGTGTATTTGCTAATTTTCCTGTGCATCAGAGAGCAGTGTGGTGTGGACTTTGAAAATGTGATTGTTAGAGCTACAGTGCAACATTAAATTTGAAACAGCCAGCAGTTGAGCCAAAAGGCAGTAGATCTGCTGGGTCACTAGCAATACCATTTTCTAAGCAGATAAGGACATCTCTCTCTACGTGGGGAGACGGGAAAGATTGGTTCCTGAGACTGAGGTTCCTAGGACAAGCATGGGTTTAGGCTTCACTGTGCAGGAATGCTTTCACTTCTCATTATTTCCCTCACATATTTCCTTCCAACAGAATTAGGCATCATTTTCATGGAGGGACAATTAAATACCAAATTTGATGCTTTAAAAAAAATAGTGGGCTTTGTACCATCAATTGTTTGAGCATGTATTTTTTATAGGTGAAATATTCTCTCCTTGCATTCATCTGACTCAAATAAGTAAGTGGGTCTATCCAATCTTTCCTGCCTGAATTTCCCTCAGGCATATTTCACTTGTAACTATGTATAAACTGTCAACTCAATTAGGATATTTTGAAGTTATCTATGATTATGATAAGCAGGCCAGAGTAGAATTCTCTTCCTAAACTTACTGAGGATATTGCTACTATTGGAAAAGAAGCAATAATTTCTTACAAAGGAGATTTTAAAAACTACAACAATAACAACATCAACAACAAAAATCCCCTCTCTTATGAAAAGCTTGATTTCCTAACTTCATCCTTATAGGATATCATTATCAAAGGTATAGGTTTCCATTTGTGGGAACTGTAAGTCTGGGAGCACCTGTGCATGTGTATTGGGGGTACTTCAGGAGAAGGCAAGTTGGGAAGGGGTTATTTTCACAGAAAACAAGAGTGGTGAAAAAACTGATTATGTTATTCCTTCATTAAGTGAAACAAAACTGCAAACAGACAAATGCAGACTGTCCTGACATGGAGCCCCTTGCCCACAATGAAAGAGATCCTTGCCCTCCTCTTAGACTTCCCAGCTACCCAGACTTCCACAGGAACCAATTTATCCTTCCCCAGCCCAGTTTCTGTGCAAAATGAGGTAATAAAAAGTACCTGATGCAATAACTTCTTGTATCCAAAATTCTCCCACCTAGAATCCCCTCTCCAGTCCCACTATGGCCTATGTTAAGCACGAAGAAACTGTAATGGCAAGGCCTATCCACAAAAGCCAGTGTAATGTTAGCTTCAGGCCTGTCCCTTTCCCAGGCTCCTTCCAAGGCCCTGTGTCTAAATAAGTTTTGATTATTCCTTCTCAGATTGGTTGCCCAAATTGAAGACGCTTCTGGTTTCACAAACCCTGGACTTGGTCCTGCCAATATATATATTTTATTCTCACGTTCCCAGCTCTTTTCAAGTAAGGCACCAAAATCCATTTCACCTGAAGACTGGCCCTACAGCTAATCGATCCAGATACACAACGGAGTGACAGAGCAACCACACTGAAGTTTCCAGTATATCTGCTACTTCACATGCTGTGCTCTGTTGTCTCTAGATGTGCTTTTGTAAAAATAGGATCCTGTGATTTGATGTTAAATAGCTATTTACTTATTTACTTATTTTTTGTTTTGAGATAGAATCCTGCTATGTTGCCCAGGCTGGGCCCCACATTCACAATCCTACTGCCTCATTTTAAAATATATGCTACCTCATATCTTCATAATTATGAGTACAGTGATCATTTGTGTGGCCTATCAAGGTTAAACAAAGAAAAGCCAAGCATGGTGGCACAAGCCTGCAATTCCAGCATTTGGGAGGCTGAGGCAGGAGGATTCCCACAAGTTCAAAGCCAATCTGGGCTATATAGTGAGTTCAAGGCCAATCTGAACTGCATAGTGAGAACTTGTCTCAAAAACAAACAAAAACAACAAGAGATTAATCAAAGAGATAAGAATTTTAAGAAATGAAATTAGAAGATAGAAATTCCAAGTACAGGTTATTTAGGAAAGGATTGGCAGCTAGTGAGAGGATGGAGGTAAAAATGATGAACCTAGAGAGAAGAGAATTAAACATCTACCAGTACTTACCATGCACCAAGAGTTAGGTACAACAGCATCTTACATCCATCCTGCATGCAATCCCAAGGAACAACAGTGCCCATTTCAAAATGCCTAAAAGTTTGCTTAAAGATCCATTGTTTCATGAATTAAATGAATGTGCAAAGGGGAAACAAGACCTGTCCCAGGGAACTGAGCTGATCTGGGCAATTTATTCAAATTCTGATTCACTGACCGTTCTAGTTTTCCAAGCAGCCAGAGCACTTGTAATTTCAGAGGTAGTGGTGGAAGATGCTTTCCCCAGCTATCAACATAGCTTTGTTGTGACACAGTGACAGCTCAGCAGCAGCTCTTGGTTAGGTAGGAGAAGAATTTCACCGACACTGAGTGTGATGGGCCATGCCTATGATCCCAGCACTCTGGAAAGCTGAGACAAGAGGATCACAAGTTCAAGTCCAGCCTGTGCAATTTAGTGTCTTAGCAACACGCCATCTCAAATAAAAAGTTAAAAAGTCTGGGAATGTAGCTCAGGGCAAAGGCCTTGCACTAAATCTCCCAGTACAAAGTGGAAGGGGTTCAAGAATGTCTACTGACAATAGCAAGCAACTTCCTACAGTGTCTCAGGACAATTCTCTTCTACAACAGGTGTTATGAGCAGCCCCAGAAAAAATTGCAAGCCTATTCTATTACTCATTTATACTTACACTGGGGGGAAAAAAGCAGTAGGAATCCACTGTGGAGTTGTATGGCTTGAGGATGGATCTCCCTACTTTGGGTTTAAATTTTCTCCTGTATAGAATTAAGAAGTTGGACTAGACAATGGCTAACATCTTTAACTGTTGATATTCTGTGATTTAAGCACTGGTGAGTACATTGAGTAATTAACTGAAGAGCAACTAGCTTAGCGTCATCAGAGCTATAGAGTCATGAAAAGGCATAGAAAAATGGAATTCAAGAAGATCAACAACAGTGCTATCCAACAGAACTTTCTGCAAAGATGGAAATGTTTTCTCTATATGTAGTCACCAGTATAGTAACCACAAACTACATGTGACTACTAAGTTCTTAAAATAAAGCTAATGTGATTAAGAAACTGATTTTTAGATTTCATTCCAATCATTTTAAATTTAAATGGTTTCATGTGAATGGATACTGGTTACCATATTGGACAGGGCAAATGTCAATTTATTTAAACCAGACATCAGATATAAAGATCAAAGAATAAAAGAGTAGACTGAGAACTGTTTTAGTTAAAGAATAAATGAAGGCACAGGTTTAATTTAGGCAATTTACAAATAGAGCAGAATTATTATTTTAGTCCTTAAAAAAAGATAGACTCCATTAAAAAAAAGATAGACTCCTTAAAAAAAGATAGACTTGCAATGAAGGCAATGGTAATAATACCTTGCAATTATCAATAACTTTATGCTTTCTAGAGGTCTTTTGTGACCGTTCCAGAGGTCCTTCTGTGATACATAAGTCAAGGAATATTTTCTGTTACAGATCAGGAAGTTAAGACCCAGATGTTTGCTCAAGGTTCAAGACTTCCAACAGTAACAAACATTATTTCAAACCAGTCACTTCAGACTTCATTTTCCTAGCTCCTTTCACAGGAATTCAAATCCCCCCTTTCTTAACTTCATGTAAATAGTAACAAATGATAGAATACCCCTAAATATAAGAATAGAAGAGGTAAGAAAAAGCGAGCGATTAAATAATCCACCAACTAGATAATTAAACCACGAATAGTGAGTTGTGTCTTACGAAAAAGTAAAGGAGTGAAAATGAAGTCTGTGCTCTGTTGCAGGCATTTCACAGACCGCACTTGATGCCATAGCCCACGAGACCAGACGGTCTCTCAGCATCACTGGCTGAGAAAGTTGCTGGTCTAAGATCAGACAACGACTGAGTGGCCCAACCTGGCCCAGCCTGGCCCCATCTTATATCTTCACTTTCTGACTTTTTGACCATCTCCGGAAGTCTCCCACCCACACTCAAGGAACTGACACGTGTTCCCTTTGCCCTTAGGGAGAATACTACACAGTGGTTAAGCATCCATCGAGATTCTGGAGTCACTCAGACTGAATTTGAAGTCCCAATCGGATGCTGTTCAAAGAATTTAACATTTCTGAGTCTTGGTTTTCTCATTCCACCAATTTTACAGGATTCCAGGGTGGATTCAGTGAGATAAGTCATGAAAGCATTCTTAGCATAGTGCTTGGCACAACTGCATAGTGAACGGTTGTTGTTATTAATATTTTACATTACTGTGGCGCTGCAGACTCTGTTGGCAATTCTAAAATAGGAATTCTAAAAATGATTTCAGACAAGGTAGCATTTTTGCTAAAGTCTACCAAATATACCATCTCTAGAGGACGTCATGGGTTTGTAAACAGGCATTGGCAGGATCGGTGATGAAGCCAAAGCAGTGAAGTGCTAACCTTTGCTCTAAATGGCCCAGGAGTCGCCATTTCCCCGACTCTGATCTTCCCATAGATGATGCCAAATCTTACCGCTTCTGGAGTTCTAACCCCACTAGCCAAGTCCTTGTTACCAGTGTCTCCCTACATGTTATACTTGTGTGAAAAACCAATATGCCCTAAAGACAACCCACTTTTATTATTTGATAGCTATTTATGAAGTACCTCATATATGCTATGCTCTGTTCTAATTAGGACCCAGCAATGGAGGTGGCATAGTGATAGAGCTTATTTTTGGTAGTAAGGAACAGACACAAAGTAAATGAATAAGATCATTGCAGATTATGGCAAATTCTGTGAAGAATAAAAAAGAAGAAGGATGCGATAAGGACTGGCTGTGGGTAAAGGGCATGAAAATTGCTAGGTTAAGAAAGGCCTCTTTGAAGAGGTAACATTTAAGCTGAGGCCTGACTGGCAGGAAAGCCACAGCCATATGTAGATCTGAAGGTGGAAGGAACAGCAAATGCAAAGGCCCTGAGGCAGAGGTGAACTTGGTGACCTTGAAGAACTGAAAAGACCAGTGTGACTAAAGCTGAAACCGATTGTTAAGAGATGAGGTCAGGAAAAAGTAGGAGCCAGACTACCTGCAAGGCTTGCGCTAGGACATGGCAAGGAGTTTGGATTATTTTTGTCTATGAATATTCTTTTTAAATTTAGTACATGCTTGTAGTATATGATGATCACATTTTTTGCAGGGTGTTTACACACATACATAACACATGTTAATTCTTTTCTCATCCCCTGTCCCTTCCATCCCTCTTGGCTCCCATCCGCTCAGGAGTTGGATTTGTTCTAAATGCAAGGGAAGACCATTAGGATATGATTAAGCTGGGGAGCAGTGAGATCTGATTTTCCCTTTAAAACGATTAGTCCTAATCCTGCCAGCCCGCCCCCCAACTCGACGTGTGAGTGTGCAGGTGCAGGCAACCGTTTCTCTTAAGAACATCATCACTGAACCCGTTACCTAGTCCTGCGAGTCTCTCCCAGCAACCCACCACTTCAGTCTGTTGCCAGATGCCATCAAGTCTGCCTCTAGTGTCTATGAAGTTCAACCTCTCCTTTGTGTTTCTGCTGCCATCACCGTAATTCAAGTCCTTCAAAAATGATCTGCTTGTATCACTTTTCTACTCAATATTCAACAGCCCTCCAGTGCCCAAGAAACCAAACTGTAATTCTCCATTCCTCCACCACATAGCTCAGCTGCTCTTTTCTCTTCTCTCCACGTGTATCCTGTACTCTAGCCAAACTGGTCTATTTGCTGTTCCTGCTTATCTTTATGCTACTTTCTGGGTGTGAGCTGACACCCCTAGTGACATCTGCTGAGATTCTATCCCAGTGATTGCAAAACTTTTAGATAGTGAAACTGCAGCACAAAACTCACTTATTTGTCACAAGTGCCTACACTACAATTAAAACTCAATGCTGAGGTTTTAGTTTAGAAAAAAATCAACTCAGACACTAACACGTTTTACAAAACAAATAGCGCATGTGCTATAAATTCTCGTTCGCTGTATACCATTCAATCCCTGCAGTTCAATGATACCATGTCCGTGATATTTCTTCTTTCTTTCTGACTGGGTATGCACCTCCCACAGGACTTTATCTAAACCTTTTAAAAGTATTTTTTATATTCTCCTTTGTATTACAGTTATCTATGTACATCTTACTCCCATACTAAATCATTAGCTCCTTGAGGATGGGGACTGAATCTTATTCATTTTTTATACCTGTTAGTATCTAGCAGGGAGGATGGCATCCAAGAAATGCCTGATAAATATGTGTTAAATGAACAAATAGACAGATGCTAAAATGTATTTTGGGATACATCACTCAATAAGATGATTTTTTAAAAATTATGAATAATCAGAAGAGGTGCCTAGCCCTTCAGTCTTCATGATTGCACTTAAAGGCTACCAGAAAACAAATATGCATAGGTATAGGTTTCCATTGTTTCACATGGAATGGGTGTCAGAAAAAGTCACTTGGGAGTTGCTGAAAATTATGTACCATGTTAACAATGCCCTAGGACATCATAGATTTCAGGTCTGCAGATTCCTGCAACCCACAGACCTTCAGTCCCCATGGTGGGCTTATGGGAAATAATGTAAGATCACTCCCCTTAGCAAAATTTTGAGTTGAGCAGTTTCTTTTCAGAAAAAAACAATAACTAAATAAAAGTTTCAGCCACTTTCCTAATTCTTCACTCTACTATTAGCATTCCAGAAAGAGTAAATTAGCATATTGGGGTTTACCTCACTCAATTGCGTTGGTGAGTTCGTTTATCTTTAGTAACTTGGCTTTGGAAGAAAGATACTGAATAAACCTTCTCATGGAACAAGGCTTCTGTTTATTTTATTTATTTATTTACAGTTTGTTGAGACAGGATCTGGGACTCAGTATGTAGCTGGCACAGGCTGGCCTCAAATCTGCTATCCTCCCGCCTCAGCCTCCTGGGTGCTAGGGAGACTTATGATTATGTTGAAAGTGAGTATTTGTTTAGAAAGAAATAAGGCAACTTTCCTGACTCTATTTTGATTCTGCATTCATCCTGACTCTTCTTATGAGTAAGACAGTAATTTCATGTGCTTGTTGTTGTTTAAATTATGTCTACTGGTTGTGCATTATTTGTAAACCATCTGTTATTATGTCAGAATCATAAAGAACAACTGAAGTAAGGATGTCTTGTTTTCATTCTTTTTTTAAAATAGTCTATAAGTTCCTTCCAAAAGGTTAAGGAATCCATCCCATATCAGTCCCTTTCATGAGAAAGAAACATGGCAGCTGCTGCTTCCTGGGCATGAGACACTTTACACGCATTGTGCTCCTCACGAACTCCATCTGTGCCTGCTTGAGTTTCTGTCTACCAGGAAGCTGGACACCAGTCATGGTTTGAATAGCAGGAGTGGTGCCCTAGATCATTTATGTCCATTTTCTTTTAACTTTACAACAGTCATTTAATCTGAAATGTGGAGTCCTCTTCACATATCCTAGAAAAGAGGAAAGGTAAACATTCCTAATAACACTGCATGTGTGTGTGAGATTTTGCTACCAAGAGTTTAGGTAACTAGTTTTTCGTCAGCTTCTTAAAATCTGTTTTCCCTTGTTCCTAGTTCTTAACCTTACTGTTATCCTGACCAGACAGTCCAGAAAAGAATCATCTTTTTCATCACCAACAAAGTGAAAAGAAAACCCACAGAGTGGGAAAAAATCTTAGCCAATAATTCCTCAGACAAAGGACTTATATCCAAAATATATTAAGAACTGAAAAATACCAAGCCCCCCAATTCAAGGACCCTCTCCAAAAATGGGCATCAGAGATGAACACACAATTCTCAGATGAAGATATTCAAATGGCAAATAAATACATGAAGAAATGCTCACCATCACTGGTCATTTGAAAAATGCAAATTAAAACAACATTAAGATATCATCTCACGCCAGAAAGAATAGCTATCATCAAGATATCAATTGATAACAAATGTTGGCGAGGTTGCGGGGAAAAAGGAACACTGCTCCACTGTTGGTGGGAGTGCAGACTGGTGCAACCACTATGGAAATCAATATGGAAAATTCTCAGAGAACTAGGATTGGAAGCTCCATTCAACCCAGCTATTCCCCTTCTGGGTATTTTCCCAGAAAAACTGAAAGGTTCATATCAGAGTGATATATGTGCACCCATGTTTATAAAGCAGCACAATTTGTAATAGCTAAATCTTGGGAACAACCAAGATGCCCATCAACTGCTGAGTGGATGAAAAAGATGTGGCATTTTTATACAATGGAATATTACTCAGCTATAAAGCAGGATGATCTTGAGGCCTTCATAGGTAAATGGAGACAACTTGAAACTATCCTCATTAGTGAAATAAATAAGAATCATATTTATAAATATCACATTGTGCCTCTAGTGTAAAAAGTAATAAGAACTGTAGGAGTAATAAAACCCAAAATGTGTAATTCTACTGTAAAAAAGAGAGGAAAAGAAAGTGCTCTAAAGGATATAACTGCATGTATGTTTAAGTGTGTAAGATAGATGACCATATTATGGCTTTTGCTAGACTGTTGAGCAGAACTGTTAACAGTCTCACTGTTTGAATGTCTACTTTGTATGCTTTAATTTTGTAACTTGAACAACTGTTTCCAAGATGACAGTATGTAACAACAACAAAAAAAGAATCATCTTTTTCAAACTGTTTCTAGATCTGAGGGAGGCCAATAGGAAGGTAAAATGCTAGTGCTGGTCTTAGGAACGCAGTGTCTACTCTCTTACCTGTGGTTCTCAGAGAAGGCAGAAGAGAGTGCATTTCCACAATGACATTGAGCTCCTTGGAGTCAGAAGCACTCTCCCACAAGTTCAGGAAAATTAAGTAAAAATACAGCCTCTGCTGTTCAGCAAGGTCATTCACAAGGACTGGAGCTACTGTTCAGTAGAAGGAATAGGAAAATGGGGGTAGAGTGTTGGTGGTACAAAGGATATTCCCTTTCCTAAAAGGAAAGGGTGATCCTGGGCACCCTATCCGAGGTTCAATCTACCCAAGTATGAACTAGGAACAAAACGCCAAGTGTGAAGGTTTGCATAGGATAAGTGGAATGGTGTATATTAAAGTACCTATTATTCTCATAGCCAAGATCTAGAAATATAGGGAGAGTGCTGAATAATGCACTGGACTGCTAACTGAATAAGTGAAAGATTTCTAATGACCTCCCACAGGGCTCTATTTTTGGATCCGTCTTCCTCAATTTGTATAACCATGGTTTGGTTAAAGCCATGGAAAGCACATTCTTAAAAAAAATCTCATTTGATGGAGAAAACAAAATAAGGAATTATCTATGGGGTAAGTGTCTTACCACAAAGTTGGAACTCAATTTATTGAGTTCCATAAATTCTCATTTTAAAATGTTACAAAATTGAGAGAAATGACTATCAAATGCAAAATAAACAAAACTAAAAACTTGCCCAAAATGTCAACCCTACAAAATGAATTTCAAAAGTGATAAAAACAGAAACAATTTAAATTCACATATACATGACAAAAGTCTACCTCACAGTATATGTTACAAAATAATAGGAGAAAAAGAGAGTAAAGGAGAGGGAGCAGCAATTGGAGAAGTTTACATTTGGGATGAGATGCTGAAAAAATCAAACGTACTCTCAGTCTGCATCAAATGTGATACCTAAAGCAAGGGAGGTGCGAGTTTTTTTCTACTGCTTTGGAGCCAAGGGACTGATTTTGAATGCCTCTCTTTAAAAGGAAACTGAACCGCATCCAGTACAATGGCTACAGAGAAAGAGATTCTATGCCGTGTCCTGTAAGGAATTCAGTGTTTCTCTTGGAGAAAAGAAACCCCAAAGGGACCCTCACTCCTATTTTCAAGTTGGGAAGGGCCATGTAGTGTTCACATGGGCAAAACTACCTACCTCCATAGTGAGAAGCAGAAGCAGTGAACAGATAAAAGCAAACCGTGCAAATGTGCACAGAACTGTCCAAATGTTCCTCTCCCTGCTAATCCTTCCCCGAATCCTGTGTGGCCCCTTGGGGTAGTGCCGGCACCAACAGTTCAGGCACTAGACAGGAGACCAGATGGAGAATCTCAAAATCTCTTTCTACCTGGGGAAACCACAACTATCACTGACTCCAGTGCTATGGTGGTTTTCCTCTGAGGAAAGGTTTTTGGGAGATAGTCCCAAAGGTAAATGCTTTTAGCAGAACACAATATTTGAATTTATTTTTTAAAAATCTCTGAGTGCTAGGTAAGTACAGGTTTCAGTTAGCAGCACAAAAATGTGGAAAGGGATTGGATTTGGAAACAGACTGATTCGGATCAAACTTCAGCTCTGACACAAAATTTTGACTTTAAGCAAATTACTTGACTTCCCTGAGCCTCACTTTCTTTATCTACCCAGGCTAACACTTAGTTTAAGAGTTGTTAGTTAAATGAGATACTGTACCTCAATGGTTCTAAGATATATAATTTTCACGTTTTAATACCTCTGAAGTCAAGTTATTAAACATTCTAATTTTGATGGCATGTATAGCATACATACAACTTAATTGGAAGCAGTTTTTTTCTTTCCTAGTGTCCCCCAGAGTAATACAGGTCTTACAAAAATCAATGGCAGCTTATATTAAAAAAGAATATGCTAACATGTATTAAGCACTTAGTCTAATGGTACGCCGTGTGAGTGCTCAGTATAACATTAATTCTGTTCTTCCTTTCCTAGGCAACTGCTTCACAAATTCTAGCAGCAAGGAAACCCTCCAGAAATCATAATTGTACCCAGACTATAGATTCCTAATAAGAAAGATTAATGAGAAAGTCCACATCCTCCTGATTTTATGGAGCATTATTTCTGTTCTACCCATGCATATGCACAACCACAATGTGGTCTTTCTCGTCCATTTTTCCTATGGTCACATAAACATTCTGTAACTGTCCAACTTTGCTCACTCAGTATATTTTGGTTCAAACTGAAACTTATTCACTGAGCACAAGGATAAATATGTTTGGCTGCTTTATTTTAGGTAAGAGGATATCCTTTATATCATCAACACTCTACCCCTATTTTCCAAACCAATCACCTATTACAGATGTCTTTGTCAAATTTAATGTCCTTTAGATCTGATTTCTTCTCTCTCCTGTGTTCAATTCAAGATGCTTTACTTTGTCACAAAAAGCATATAATAAACTTAGTGCTGCAAAGATATACCAGTAAGGAAATTTTTTTTTTCCTTGACCAGGCTGGTCCTGAACATAATCATCAGAGAGGCTTTTTGTAGTCAGATCTTGTAATTGTAAGTGGGGATTTTTCCTCATGTTAGAACCTATCTAATCCTTTACAAAATGGTACCAAGTATGTTGCCTTGCTGTTATTTTATGATACTGAGTTAAACGAGTTAATCATATACCCTCAGTGTACTTCTTTATAGCTGCCTTACATTTTTCATATGTTTAATGATACACACCAAGTGCTCTTGAAGTAATATTAGAAATCCAGTTGCTAGCTCTGTCTCTTTCTTCCCAATCTAAATTCTAGACAGGTGGATTACTGCTTAGTCCCCCGCCACCAGAGGGTGTGCAGTAGTACAGTCGAGTTTTGTTTTTGTTTGTATGATCAGTAAGCTAACTAGTTATTCAGTGTTCATGAGGGCCTACTGTATACTCAACTCTATGCTAGATTCTGGGACTAACTAGAAAGGTAAAAGCTAGACCTTCAAGGCATTCATCTTTTAGGGCAGAAACATGAAACAGAAACCAAACTGAGCAGGGGCCCTGCCAGGTGACAGTACTCAGCGGAGTCATTTGTCATCTCTGTTCCCCCCTTTCAAGGTACAGATGTAAGGCGCATGATATTTTGAGCCACCACTGCTGGTGGCAGCTACCCTGGGGTGTCTGCACTCTGCTGGAGTTGTCTGCTCACCACAAGTCAGTGTGTTCATTCCTAAAGCTATTTATGCTAGTTCTTCCCATTCTTATTACATAATTTAATTGAACTTGCTTAAAGTAATGAAATATAGGCACAACAAGAAATTGTTTCTACAAGATCTAAGTTGAATACATGAGACAGGTGTTAAAAGTGACTTATTGAAAATGTGCTATCAACTTAGTTGTGGGAGAGCGAACTATAAAACATCCTTAAATTTGGAAAAATCTGATTGCCTCACAAAGGTATTTTAAGATCTGGCTCCACTTTAAAGAAATCAAAGCAAAAACAAAACAAAACAAAAAAATCAAGGGTGCCTCTGAGGAATGGCTCCTATGTAAAATAGGATGCACACTTCTAATGGGAGGCCCCAAATTCTGAAGATAAGGCCTTGGTGCTACATAAAAAACATGAGAGATGGTTTAAGTTAAACTAAAGGCTGAAGGAATGATTCCATTATTTTGTATCATCCAAGTTAACCAACTTGTTCAATTAAATCACTATTGATTGAATTTGGTAAAAGAATTTCTACTGTTAATAACATAAAAATATGGTAAAGACTACAACACAGGATACTGAGGCAGACAAGGTGACCCATTACAGAAGAAGAGAGGTTTGGGAACAGCCTCTAGGGTGGGACATGAGTCCTACACTGAGTGCTAGAGGAGACAGGAGTTCCTACAAAACAGAAAAGGCCAGTCAGTTCCCAGGGGAGGAGTCAGCATACTCACATAACTCCATTTTCTAAACCTTGTGTATCAACCTGAAGGCAAGATGGCACAGGCTTGACTCTTCATTCTACCTTGACTATATATTCTTAAATGAGTTGTCCATGCCTCAGTTTCTGCATTTGGGAGGTGAGGATAATAGCTATCTTCACCTCA